>JAGKTI010042632.1:0-10079 GCA_018397915.1 Birgus latro
AACGGGCAGTCGCGGCGATCCCAACCGAGGACACCGACGACGAGCCCTTTATTAGCCGTAATTATAGGTTATAAAGGTCAAGTATTATGAAAATAATGGCGACCTCAAATGTACGAAACTTGCTGTCAATTGATTTTCAGCCAAAGTGTACTTTCTATTGTATATGGATTGACTGCTGGGTGGATGGTAATTGTAATTTAACACAAATTGTCACACTGACACTATTGATGCTCCACCTTGACTCATTCCACAGGTACAGTTGGTGGGTGAAGCAGTTTTGATGTGCAGATTCACTGATTGTCTCTGCCGCACGTTGCCACCTCTTCTCCCCTGCCCTTGTTGCCTTTATTATTGCATTAATTTGTATCATCATTGCTATACACGTAGGTACAGTTACACTACAACTGTTACACCTACACCGTGTATCACATACACCACGCTACATAACAATTAGTTGTCAATGTAAATGTAGTGAACTTTCGCTCAGTTTGACCTGAGCACAGGATTTTTCACCGTCGTCTCGGAGTTTTTCCCTCAGGCTTGCTTCTCTTAACGTAAATATGAGTTTTTTACGCTCATAGGCGACAGTGCTTTTCTCCTGTAGCAGGATAGTACACACACCACAGTGTGAACCTTGTGTGACTGAGCTAGAGTGTATATATATGTATATTGTTAAATTTTTCCAAGGAAAAATTTGATTTTTCAGGGGCGTAATGTCACGAATGTTCTACATCGTGAAATTATGTATTGTAAATCGTGACACTGAGTGATTTGTAGGAACGAAGAATAGTTCTGAAGTCCGTGAGAATTCGCCATTCTCTCAACCGTCCACTTGCGTACTTGTATTTGCATCAAATTTTCAAAACTTTCGTCATTCTTTCGCGAGTGACTGTCTTTATGTACAGACAGTGCATTCCTCTGAGCGATAATTTCTGAATTGTCGTTTCTGCTTCCCTAGCCGTTAGGTGGCCACGCCCTTTTCACATGATGCCTCTGTTTAGATCAAGCATCGAGTCAGTCGTCCTCTAGCAGTCACGAAGACCGGGTTTGCTATACCCAATGTGGATAGATTTGAACATCCTGCAGTATCGGCGTTTTCCTGAATCTTCCACCAACTTGGTGATCAACTAGAGCAGTGGCGGTCTCATCTTTACTGATCAGTATTTCTTTTGTTTTTCCTAGGCTTAAGGCTATTTAGCTATTTGTCTGAGTGCTTGAGTGAGTGCATTTCCCCTTCTTTGATTTTGAATTGATTCATGTAATGTAAATTTATTTTCTTGTATTTAATATATTTACAGTTCGTTTTCTTGAGCTTTGTTAAATGTAACAGTCGTGTTTGATTTCCCCACATATTTAGTACACTTTTGCTATCCAAGTCAGCACAACTCCTTATATTGATCACGACTGGAACTTAGGCCAGCTCTTGGTATTAATTCTAAAATCTGTTGTGCCAGCTAGGAGTTTGGCTCAGCCAAGATCCTGTTTATTATTATTATTATTTTTTGAATGTTAAGGGGAGAAACTAACTTTCTCAGAGGGCAACAGTACAGTAATACAGCCCTCTTGAGCATTTAGTCTCTGCTGTGTACTGTTGAGAAAGTTTATAAATTCTCAACTCTAGAGAATTGGCGAAGTAAGCCAGCATAAAAGTGAAATCGCTACTTGATTTCACGAGTCGATTCTCTCATAATAATCAACTCGATAGTTATTCCTAGTGTCCATAGACACATATATCATTTTCCCCCTGACACAACTCTTCCATCGTAAACCCAGCCCCCTCAGGCCTTGCACGCAGAGACGCACTGCACATCCACCTAATCATTCTCATTTCTGTACATTTAAGCCTGCGAATATCCTCTTCCTTTACTGCCCAGGTCTCGCTACCATACAGCATCACATTCCTAACACATGCTGCATACAAAGACCCCTTAGCATGTAAGGAGAGTCCTCTCAATGTCAGGAGAGGCAACAGCTCCCTGAACTTCCTCCAACCACTTCTCACCCTAGTAACAAAGCTAACTCCAGCCCCACCTCCAGCACATAACATGTCTCCCGAATAACAAAACTCCTCCACACACTCAAGAGACTCACCTGCAAGTTCAACCCTCTCACGCCTAACAATCTCCGCCTGCTCTCCCCGACACGCCGCACACATCTCTTGTGCACCCATTTATCACAAACACTACACAAGATGGAATTACTTCCCACACCCTTGTGGCAAACTGCACATGGCCACTCTCCCTCTCCTCTGATTGTACCGCCACCAACCCTAGATATCATCACTTTTGTTTTATCTGCATTTACCCTTAAGCCCTTGTACCCCATACCATCTCTCCACTTCTTAAATCTTTCCTCCGTTTCCTTTTCATTCTCTGCAATCAACACCAGATCATCAGCATACATCTCCCATGGGAGTCCATCTCTGAAGTCATGTGAGAGGGCTTCAAGCACCATGATAAACAACAAGGGACTCAAAACTGACCCCTGATGCACACCAACATTCACAGAAAACTCATCACTCAAAACTCTATTCACCTTACCTGGGTGCGAGCACCCACGTACATGGCCATAACCACCCTAACCAGCCACTCTTCCAACCCTAGCTTTCTCATTGCCCACTTCACCACCTCTCTAGGGACTTTGTCAAAGGCCTTTTCCAGATCAACAATGAATATGGGATCAGTGGTCCCCCTGCCTGGCATAAACCAAAACTGCATCTCATCAATATTCATTCTTTCTCTAATCATACCTTCTAGAACTCTCTCCATTACTTTCATTATCTGATCTAAGAGCTTTTCTGTAATTTCCCCTTTCCAGGGCATCACCCTTCCCTTTGTACACATTTACAATTATACTCTTCAGGCAATCATCTGGGACAACACACTCATATATAATCATATTTATCAGGTCAGTGAATAACCTCAACCCAGTATCTCCTGAGGCCTTCAACATTTCAGCAGTCAACCCAGACACACCTGCCACCTTCCCCACCCGCATCCTGCCTACTGCCTCACTCACAGCAGCAGCGCCAATCAAAGGCCAAGGGCCAAACACTGGATCTGCTGGCTCGAAACCTTCCCTATCCCAATTAAACTCCTCATTCAACAATGGATATAACGCTCTCTCCATGCATCTTTAATATCCTCACTGTTCACTACCCTTCCTTCATCATTCTTTACACGGTGCTCACCTACAATGTCCCGATTATCCCTCTTCACTTGATTTGCAACCCTAAAAATCGCATTTTTCCTATCCCCATGATTTAGATTATCAAGTAAAAGTCTCTGTGACTCAGACTTCGCTCTGTATACCTCTCTTCTGGCCCGAAGCTTGGCAGCCAAGCACTCCTCCATATTACCACCCTTCTTCCATTCCCGGAAAAGCCTTCTTTTCTCTTTAACTGCGGCTTCTACACCCTCATCCCACCACCAAGTTACTTTATGTCTTGGTGAGCTTCTTGTCCAACCACATATTGCATCGGTAACTCTAAAGAGGTTGTTCTTAAGGGCTCTATACTGTTCATTAACGCCTCTATCTACAGCTCCCTGTTCAGCCACCACTCTCCTCATCTCACTATAAAAGGCATCCCTTACTGATTGGTTTCCCAACTTCCATATTTTCCTCCTAGGTACATATGTCCTCCTTCTCATCACTTGTTCTTTAAGCACCATGTCACAAATCAATAGTTTGTGCTGCTACACACTCCTCGCTTCCTATAACTTTAACATCCCTCAGTAACCTCCTATCAACCCTCCTGACCAGAAAATAATCTATCTGACTGCTATTTCCCCCGGACTCGTACGTAATCAAATGACTCATTTTTCTAAAATGTGTGTTGCACACAATCATGTCCATAGCCTCCACAAACTCGAGTATTCTTTCCCCTTCCGCATTCCTCACACCATATGCACATCCCCCATGGACTCCTTCATAACCAAGAGCTGCTTCACCCACATGACCATTTAAATCCCCTCCCAGAACCACTACCTCATCATCACCCATACCACCTACTACATGTATTAAATCATCCCAAAATCTATCCTTCTCTGCGTCATTCAATCCTGTCTGTGGAGCATTTGCTGATATAATTGCAATAATTTTCCTACTGATCAAAATTTTCACTACTAATATTCTATCACTTACTCTCATAACATATTCCACCCATTTCTCCTCAACCAACACACCCACACCCCCATATCCACCAGTTACCCCCTGCAAAAACAACTTAAAGTAGCAATCCTTCCCAACAATTTTTCTGGCTGATCAACCTCTGTACAGGACTTCCTGCAAACATGCCACATCCACCCACCTCCTACTGAATGTCTCAACGACTTCCCTTACTCTTCCCCTCAAACTTCCCACATTCCACGAACCCACCCTAAACCCCCTGGGTAATTTGCTGTCCTCAGGCTTGCTTTGATGCTTATACTTGTAGGTCATAGTCGGTAAGATAAAGGGGGGGCAAACATTCTAAAGGCCCGACCCAATGCACAGTCCTAGGTCCAGGCAATGGATCTGGGACCCCTAGCCCACGAGCTTACCAGTGGCTGTGGTAGTGGCCTCGGGGCACCAAGTCAGGACAGCTGCAAGGACACCCTCCAAGTGCGCCTTGGCCCTGCAACTGCCCCGCCATTATACACCCACTGATAGGGCAGCCTTCTGGGGCGCTACTCCCAGGTTCGGGGCCCTCTCTATTGGGCGGAAGCGGCAGCCTGGGAACCACAATGCCCTGTACCCTCTAGCACAGTGTTAGTGCATGTTGCTGTTAGCGTGTGTGTGCGCGTGCACACACCTGCTAAGTCACGAGTGATGACGTCACCGGAAGGGTCCTGCGGTATGCAGCTGGGGCCCGGGCAGTTCGCGTTGTGAGGCCAGTGAGTGTGGTTTGCCTTGTCTGACACTGGTAGCAGAGCGTAGTTAGAAAATAATGGTGTCGTGTTCGACTAAGTGGCCTCCAAAACTTGAAAATGATTCTGCTTATGAGAGCTGGAAAAAGGACATCGACATTTGGTGTGAATTGACGGACTTACCAAAAGAAAAACAAGCCTTAGCTATTCACCTGTCACTGTCTGGAAGAGTGAGGGTTGTGTCTTCGGAGGTTGATGCGGCTGATTTGAATTAGGAGGATGGTGTTCAGACCTCACTGAAAAAATTTGACAGTTTATTTCTTGTGAACAAAGGACGTCGGCACTATGCAGCTTTTTATGAATTGTACAACTTCAGAAGAGCCGGTGATGATAACATTCGTAAGTTCATGGCAGAAATTGAGCATGTTTATTTCAAATTTACGAAGCAGGACATGGCACTGCCAAATTCTGTGATGGCTTTTATGCTCTTAGCTGCATGCAAACTTTCAGACAGTGAGCAACAACTAGTGATGTCCGCGATAACTGAGGTGACATACGAAAACATGAAATCTGCCCTGAATCGTATTTTTGCTGATGAAATTGGCAGGCAGAACAATGCATCGGTGTCCGCCAGGGAAGTGAAAGGCGAACAAGTATTCTGGAGTGACGAAGTTGTGGGTGAGGAAACGTTTTATGTTAGAGGTACTCGACGAGGACAGAGAATGTTGTGGGGTGGTGCAGTACGTGATCGAGGTCGTGGTGGTGGCCGATATTCAACCGTATCTGCTAGAATTTCCCAACGCTCATCCACCGGCAGGAGGCAGAACCCACTTGAGTCTGACGGAAAGGTAGGTGGAGTTTCGTATGTGATTCTAGATTCATTGGGCACGTGACTGTATGGATGTATACGAAAACGACGGCAGTCGAGAAGAAAATTCTGGAACAGTGCATCTGTCATTATTTATGGGCTATGCGGATAATGCCGCTAGTAGAGGTAAGTTACAGATTCTAGTAGAAGAATCTAAGGGATGTGCTGTTCTAGACACAGGGTGTTCTACAACTGTATGTGGAGTTGAATGGATAAATTGCTATCTAAGTGAGCTCACTGATTACGAATGTGAAGCTACAAGAGAAGAAGCGTCACCCTCAACGTTTACTTTTGCTGATGGTGTCACAGTTTCTTCCCTCAAATGTGTTACTCTGCCCTGCTACATTGGAAATATGCGTGCAACCGTCATGACTGATGTTGTGAACTGTAATATTCCCTTGCTGTTGAGTAAACGTTCCATGAAAAAGTAAAAATGTTGATTAACTTTGGAAGTGACCAGGTCAAAATTTGTGGAACTATCATTAATTTGAAGTCCTCATCTTCAGGCCATTGCTTGCTTCCAATTCCTTTACGACTAGGTCGTGAATTTTGTGAAAGAATCACGCTGGCATCTCTTGGGGGTGATGTAGAAAAAACCACTTTGAAGCTTCACAGGCAATTTGGACACCCAACATGGGCGAAATTAATTAAACTGATCACAGATGCAGTGATTAAAAGTTCAGAACTGGAGCGGGCTATCAAGGCTGTATTTGATGCCTGTACAGTCTGTTGCAGATTTAAGAAAGCCAAGACCCGACCCATCATCAGTTTGCCCATGGAGTCTAAGTTTAACGAGGCCATAGCCATGGATTTGAAAGCTTGGGGAAGGCATTATTTCTTAGTCCTTGTTGATTTGGCAACCAGGTATTGTAATGCGATAATAATCGCGGATAAGTGTGCGCCCACCATTATCAAAGGAATATTTCGGAGCTGGATTGTTGCGTTTGGCGTACCGTGAAAAATTCTTACAGACAATGGCTGTGAATTCAACAATGCAGAAATGCAAGCATCGGGAGAGGCCTTCAATATCAAAATCATGACGTCTGCAGAGAGTCCATGGAGCAACGGAGTCTGTGAGCGTCAAAATGCAGTCATTGGTGACACTGTTAGGAAGGTAATGGCTGATAGCCAGTGTGAATTGGATGTGGCCTTGGCATGGGCAGTATCGGCAAGAAATGCTCTCACCAACTACGCAGGCTTTTCTCCTAACCAACTTGTTTTTGGTCGTCAAAACCCTGGCCTGCCTAATGTGTACGCAAATGATCCTCCAGCCTTGGAACCTTCATCACCATCGAAAATTGTGAGAGGCAACTTGAACACTCTTCATTTAGCAAGACAAGAGTTTATAAAGACTGAATCAGATGAACGTTTGGCTAGGGCTCTGCGGCACAACGTACATTCGAGTGACTTAAACGACATCCGAAATGGAGATGAAGTCTTCTACAAAAGAAATGACAGTCATGAGTGGCACGGTCTCAGAACTGTAATAGGCAGAGATGGGAAACAAATTCTGGTGAGACACGGCGGTGTCTACATGCGAGTGCACGTGTGTCATCTAGTGCGTGCACCAGAGCAAGATACAACAATTGAAAGTGGTGTCAGCAGTGATGAGAACAGTGTTGTCCAGGAGAAGCCTAATGACGATACTTCACAAGTGTTGAATGACTATCCACCAGATGACGAGTCGGAAGATGGTGTGGTTCCGATTGATGAGCCTCCAACAGTTTCTATTCCAATTAATCAGCCTCCCAAAGTTTCTGTTAATCAATGTATAAAAGGAATACATTCAGAAAGTGGAGAGTTGGTGTCTGGAAGGATTATGAGTCGGGTACGTAAAGCCACTGGAAAGTACAAACACTGCTACAATTTGAAGAGGGACTCTGACGGCAGCATTGATTGGATAGATTTGCAGAAGGATTTTAGTGAATGGGAAGTGGTTGATGATGACGCAGAAATGCTTGTTCTTTTCAACTCTGAGGCCGTATTATGTGCTAAGGAAAATGAAATTACAAACAGGCAGAGTAATGATGGGTTGTGACGGAAAAACTGAAAAATGGAAAGCCTATTGTTAACGCCCGCTTAGTCGCCAGAGGATCTAAGGAAGACACAGTGGATCTCCGAAAAGACTCGCCTACTTGTTCAAAAGAAGCAGTGTGTTTGGCACTTTCTTTGGCCTCCACCAACCAATGGGACTGTCACATTATGGATGTGAAAGCTGACTGCTTGCAAGGTAACAACATTGAGAGAGTTGTTCATTTACGTCCTCCACCTGAATATGCAAATGGTAAGTTATGGAGACTAAAGAAAACTGTTTACAGCCTTTGTGATGCAGCTAGGCACTGGTATCTGTGCGTAAAAGATCAATTGTTGAGTCTCGGAGCTAAAGTGTCATCACTGGATTCAGCTCTGTTCTCTTGGAGCAATAGTGGCAAAGTCGAAGGTATTGTATGCATCTATGTCGATGACTTCCTTTGGGCTGGTACATATGAGTTTGAACAGCAAGTGATAAACCGTTTGAGTCAAATATTTCTCATTGGAAGTTCAGAATCAAAAGCCTTCAAATATGTTGGTCTCAGTGTCATCTCGAACATCGATGGCAGCATAATGCTCGACCAATTCCAGCATGCTTCATCTTTGAAACCAGTCACGCTGAGTAGACATCGTGCAGCAGTAAAATCAGGAGAGCTGTCCGAGTCTGAGAAAATAGAGTACCGAGCATTAATTGGGCAACTCAACTGGATTGCCACACACACTCAGCCAGATATTGCCTTTGATGTGTGTGAGTTGAGTGTGACTAGCAACCGAGCTACCGTAGCGGATTTGCTTAGACTCAATAAGGTGATCACAAGGGTGAAGACTGACAACATGAAGCTATACATTCCAAGAATGGGGCCGATCGAGGACTGTCATATAGAGTGCTTTTTGGATGCTGCATTTGCCAACCTTGTAGGCAATGGATCTCATGGAAGTTTTGTGATCATCCTACGAGATGCTAGTGAGGCAAGATGTCCTATATTCTGGCAGACAAGAAAGATCAGGAGGGTCGTCAAAACTATCTTATCTGCTGAGGCGTTGGCGCTGCTTGAATGTGCTGAGACTGCTGTATATCTCTCCAACATATTGCGTGAGGTTTCTAGATGTGGAAAGATCAAAATAAAGTATTTTGTCGACAACAAAAGTCTGGTGGACGCTCTTTACTCCTGTAGGAGCGTAGAAGACAGGAGATTGCGCATTGATATTGCTGTATTACAAGACGTGTTGGAGCGAGGGGAGATTGATGAAGTATCTTGGGTGGATACATCACAACAACTGGTTGACTGTCTCACCAAGAAAGGTGCCTCGACCGAGCGACTGCGTGCAGCAGTCAGCCGAGACTAGAAAGTTTATAATACTTCAAGAGACATCACATGTCTGTATGTGGCCACAGACTGGGTCTTGATAGTAATTAAACCCCCCCTGGGGGTAGAGGAGTTTTTCAAGAATTCTCCCCCAGTATCCCTGCTTGTCGTAAGAGGCAACTAAAAGGGTTGGTGGTGGGTTAGTGCCCCCACCCCGTAAAAACAACTAACTAAAAATACAAACAGGAAGCCTCGGACCAGGACTGACCAAAAGTTGACGAAGAAAGAACGGACAAAGGACCTGATAAAGATTGCGACTTGGAATGTAAGGGGTATGAATGATGAGGTGAAAGAGAGAGAGATTGTACAGGTGCTTGAGAGTGCGAAAGTGGATATATGTGGAATAACTGAAACTAAATGGCGAGGTGAGAGTGTGAGAGAATGGGAATATGGATGGGGTATATGCGCGGGAGTGGTTGAGAATGAGAGGGCGAAAGAGGGAGTATGTATTGTTGTGAGCAACAGGTGGAAGGAGAATGTAAGAGAGTATGGATCAGTTGGGTCAAGGATTGTGTGGGTAAGAGTGAAAGTTGGACTACAAATGTGGGCAATTGTGTGCGTGTATGCGCCAACGCAAGATCGTGTAAGTAGAGTGAGAGAAGAGTTTTGGACAAATGTGGAAGCCTGCTTGGAAAAGTTTGAAAGGAATGAGAGAGTGTTTCTGATTGGAGATATGAATGGAAAAGTAGGGAATGAGAAGGTGGATGGAGTGGTTGGTGAGTGGGGTGTGCCTGCAGAGATGGATGAGAATGGCAGTGCTTTAGTGGACATTTGTGCTGGGAGGGGGTTGGTGGTAGCTAATACCCTCTTCAGGCACAAAATGATCCATAGGTATACATGGCGAGTGGTGAGAAGAGAGGACGGTGGAATGAATGAACGGAAGGCAACGATTGACTATCTGTGTGTGGATGAAAGGATGAGAAGATGTGTAATGGATGCAAGAGTATACAGAGGTTGGGGGAGTGG
>JAGKTI010042635.1:0-10079 GCA_018397915.1 Birgus latro
CTCTCTCTCTCTCTCTCTCTCTCTCTCTCTCTCTCTCTCGAAGTCTTAGTAAGTCCTGATATATCACGAAAGTTTTTCATTAACCGTCTAACAACATACTTCATGTTTATTCCCTCCAGCTCCCCATCGGTTCTCCCACTGTTTCATTTGCACAGACGGTCAATACTGCAGCTGTCTTCCTTAGTTTGTTTATCCCATTATCAACGACCCCCAGTCTCTTACATAAGCTTTACCCAAGTTTTGCTAAATGATAGGTTCTAATTTTTGTCTTTCTTTCTTTTTTCTTCTTGCAGTCTATCAACCATTGTCATTTTCTCTAATCGCATAAAAAATGGAGTAGGGAATAGGAAGTGGAGAGAGAGTTAAGAGGGAGTGTAAATTCAGTGGAAGTAATGAAAAAAAATACTGGGAGTTAAAAGGGAGTGTGAAGCCAGTGGGATAAGCGAAAGGGAAATGAGGGAGTTAAGAGAGGGTATGAATTCAGGAGTAGCCAAAAGGAAATGAATGAGAGCAGTATGTCTGAGAACCGCAGTTTAGTGAGTTTTGTGGAGTAGCTGGCAGATACATAGCCGCAGAGTTTTATGTCATGTATCACCCACGCCTCTCTTTGTTCTCACGACACTGGTGTTTATCCTCGGGAAAGAAAGGGGTGGAAAGAAGATAAGAGAAGAAAAGTGAAGAAACAAGAACAGAGGAGAGAAAGAGAGAGAGTGAGAGGGAGAGAAAGAGTTAAAACAGGACTTTGCGGGGTTAAAGAAAAAAAAAACGGATTCAGGAACAGGTAGAACTATGGAAGAAAAAGGAGAGAAGTGGACAGACTTAGGGGCGTGAAGGGAAGGAAGAAAATTCAATAAGAAAGGAGAGACATAGCGTGAAAACCGAAATAGCAGGAAGAAAAAGGAGTAAGGAGGATGAGTCATAGGAGCCAAAGTAATATTAAAGATAGCATGGTCACAAGAGTAAACTATTGTTAGTGAGGTCGAGGAAGGTAGATGACTGGGTGAGTAGGATAAGGAGGGCGAGTCATAGGAGTCATAGTGTTACCAAGATAAAATGACTGGAATAAGAGTGAAGTATTAATGAGGTTGCTGAGTACCAGGATTTATTTTCACGCTCCTCGACTCCAACTTATCTCGATTTACAAGTTGGCCAGCACTAACTAGAACTTACGACCACTTTACACACGATGCTCTAGTTATGATGTATGAGGGAGTGGCTTCGGGGTGGACTGGGGCAAGAGGTAATGAGGTTAGGAAGGGGGTTAGGGAGTGTAAGAAGGACATTAGGACCAGAATGCCAGAACGAGTCTTGGGTCAGACTTGGAAGTCAGGCTTGGGACGGTCCTAAACCCAGATTCACGGCTTTCTAAAGTCAGGCTCAGCCAGCTTGACTCAGCCGTATGCTGAATCGAGACTTAAGTATGATTTCACAAAGTCAGGCTCAAGTCGTGGACTTAAGCAGAAACTTCGAGTATTTTCAAATCAGCCAATCACAGAGCCGACTTTGGAATATAACATTTCGTAAATAAGAAAAGATAAACAGAAAGAGGTATTATAAAATGTTGAAGGATTGTCATTTACAGAAAGCTGTCATTGTCTGCGTGGATATTTTCATCACCGAGGCTTGGTTAGGTCATATCTTAGTTTCATATATTATACAAGCATTACAAAAGCCCCAGAGAAAAGTCTGTTTACTAGCATTACAAAATCCCCACGGAAAAGTCTGTATACGAGCGTTACATAAGCCCCAGAGAAAAGTCTGTATACGAGCACTACAAAAGCCCCAGAGAAAAGTCTGTATACATGCATTACAAAAGCCGCAGAGGAAAGTCTCTATCTTATTTTTCAGTAACGTTAGTGAAGGTTAGTAGGTTACAAAACTTGTACATTTACATACAAGAATTACATGACAGGCTACCATAATTTCAAAAAATAGTGGACATCATTGTAAGCATAGCCTACATTATACTCTTTCCAATAATGAAAGCTAGTAAAGAAATGCATAACATTGCCCATATTATCATGTAAATAAAAAGTAGTGACAGGGAGGTTAAAAATTTGAGTGACATTGATTATTCTGATTCCATTTGCATCGTACAGATTCATGTAGTCATGGACAGCATATATGAGAAGTGGACAATAAAGCTATATTAGTATTACAATTAAGTTCTAATGCGTGGAATAAGAATTGCAAAACAGGAGCACAATGTAATATGTCGAAAAAGCTATGAAATTATTTATCACTATATTGTACAAACGTGCGCAACCTACTCATCATTTTGTAAGTGGTGATACACCACAGGGAACTAACCATGTGGTACTTTATTATCTTCACAATGGGAACTGATCATCATGAAAACTGTAGAATAACATAAATATCAATTGTAATTGTATGGAAATGTGTAAAATTGAATCTTGTCATAGCCTTGTGGTCTACTCCGCACTGTACGTCAACACTGATGCAATCGTAATGCAAATATGCATATCATATGGCATTGTAAGCAAGACATATATAATATCATGAAACAATGGAAAAGTCTTCTAGTACAGTTTATAATGTACAAAACGCAGCCTAGTCCAAATATCTTCTTGACACCCAAACATTAAACTTTGTAGAAATTTCAAATAGTCAACGACCTCACAGCCACCGTCTTCTGTTGTATCGGGATTTGTTGATAAAGTATTCATCGTTTGAAAAGCAAATTTACCCCACAAAATTATTAAATAATAAGTTCTCAATGCCCAAGTCCGACTCAAGTCCACTTAGAGGCGGCTTGGATTTGAGAGCATCAGCTCGGTCTGTGAGAGGCTCAAGCCTTGTTTCTGCATAACGGTTTTTGGCTGACGATTCTCAAGTCCGAATTAAGACCTACTCAAGCCCCAAGTCCGGCTCAAACCTCGTTTTCACATTCACTGCTAGTTAAATGTAGATATCGTGGGGGTTAAGGTTTGCGGTCATTATATGCTACGTATATCCTTATATTTGAGCCAGACTTTTGTTCGTTTCCAGTTTATTTCAAGCAGCCCACTGACAGAAGAAAAAAGAAAAAAAGATACAAAACTACCGCTTTACATCCATTCCACAGCACATTTTTATGACTAGGATCATATTCTAATGTAAATTGTTGCTATAATTTGGCATTTAAGATAGAGAGATGGCAGTTAAAGTCCACATATTTGTAAACAGAGTGATATCAACGTAACTCGAGTTCCTATGGTGTAATTGAAGGGCCGCAGACATTTCTGTCCATGGCCATTCACTCACTCTTATGATTTTCATACCCAGTGCGCATGCCCAGTACTGCACGATACACACTAATTAAACAGTTTACTCTGGCACACAGTGGATACTTTCTTGACGGGTTGGTACTGAAGGTCGGGAGCTGTGTCCCAGTGCACACACCTAGAATTTCACAACATACCAATATAATTGCTTAACTTGGAACATCGTGGATGTTTTCTTGCCAGTTCGGCATTGGGTTTTCAGGAGTTGTATATCCACTTGTTAGTACAGTAGTATGTAAGTATGTTCACCAGTAGTCTATAAGTGTTCTAAGTAGGGCCTACGTGACCTAAAACACTTACTTCAAGTCTGGGTTAGTTCAAATTCTGATGACACAGTCATGTGCTGATGAGCGCGCCAGGCCCTAGGGGAGTTAATAACAGGACTGAGGCGGGTGAGGGTGGAGGTGTATAGGAGTGCTTAAAACATTATCGGAAAACCACTCCCGGATTTTGAATTCACCTACAACTGACGATCGAGCGGTTAACAAGTGGTGGCAGCGGTGGGATAAATATCATTTCACGTCTTCTGCGGGCAATCTCGGCGCTGTTGCCCATCTTGTCCACAGTGCTGTATTTTCCACGACGACAGCCTATCTCTGTTCCAGCCTCCAGCCCTTTGTGCAGTCTTGGTGTGGTTCTCCCGTGGTTCTGTTACGGGAACATCCTTGCAGTTTTGGTGTGGTTCTGTTAGGGGATATCTAACCCATACCAACCCCCATCTACAACCACACCACCAAATCCACAGTGAGCCTTCATCACTAACCTCACTATCTGTCTCAACTGCCAGTCCTGTGTAACCGATTATTACCTTACAACGCTGCACGGGCTTAGTAATTTTGCCTCATAACCCCCCCCCCCCTAGAGGAAGCAGCCCCCAACCGCCGCCTAATGCCTTTGCATCATCGTTCTCCCCCTACCAACCAGGCCTGATGTCACGCAGAGAGCGTGGCCACTCACAGATAGCTATGTCACACCCTAATGCTCCTATCAGAGTCTAGCCTCGCCTGGTGCCTGAGTGCCTCCTGGTTACATCACGGTCTACTCCACCAATCGACGTCTTCCATGGAAAGAGGGTGTTGCCCGGCCTGCCTCACTCTGCACCCTGCAGCTACAGAGTGAACTACTCATAACCCAAGGTGACAAGATTTATTGGAGCTAATAGCGGGACATTGTCACGTGTGTGTGGAGAGAGAGAGAGAGAGAGAGAGAGAGAGAGTGACTTATGCGAGTGACACCGACTGCAGGTGCGCAACACCTCACCCTGAGGCTGCTAATCAAACACTAATGTATCCGAATTTAGCGAACTCCAGTATACAGTACGGTACTGTGAATGGGCCTACCAAAGTTACCAGTTATATTTCCAGTTTGGTATTTCATTTGGTTTGGATTAAGCATAATTTTAGTAATTCATAATTTCATAAAAGAAGGTCATGATATATGTAATGTATTGGTAATTTTTTAAAAGCGGGACATTTTAGATTATTTGTTCAAAAATCGAGACATTTTAGATTATTTGTTCAAAAAGCGGGACATTTTAGTCACAATTAAAAAAGCGGGACAGATGTAAAAAAAAAAAAAAAGCGGGACTGTCCAGCCTAAAAGCGGTACTCTTGTCACCTTATCATAACTCCAGTATACTGTGAATATTTTATTTCTGTGCGCATTTTCATGCATTTTCTCACCTCATCAAACTACTCCACTTCTTTCTAGAGAGATGGCGTGCTATCTCTATAGACTGTCATTATTTTATCCATTTTTTTTTTTTATCCAAGGAAGAAGGAACCAAAGGCCAGGGCCCGCATACTGTTTCTTCCAAGAAAAAGTAAAAACAATACAAAAGAGAGCCAAATTCAAGATCCATTCATTTCGAGATGCCTGGACACACTGCGTTTGAAAGATTGGAGATCATAGGAAGCAGGGAATACAGACAGAGGGAGACAGTTCCAGAGTTGACCAGTTGCATAAATGAAGGACTGGGAGTAAAGGTCAACTCTTGCATTAGAGAGTTGGACAGAAAAGGGATGAGAGTTTGTTGCTAGACGGGTACTACGTGCCCGTCGTAGAGGTGGAGGGATGCAAGCAGACAGTTCAGAGGAACAGTGACCATTGAAGTAGCGATAGAAGAGAGATAAAGAAGCAACAGTGCGGCGAAGAGACAAAGGTTGAAGGGAATCAGTAAGAGGAGGAGAGTTAATGAGACGAAATGCCTTTGACTCCACCCTATTGAGAAGAACTGCGTGTGGGTGAGGTACAAATGAAAACCTTTCGACAACCTACGACATTGCCACTGCAATTGAAGGCGCCCACCCTCACCTCAAATTCAAAATGATACCACTAGGTAACCAGGACACAGCCATGGTCCCCCTCGATGACACCACCTACGACTCTCTCCTCTCACTCGACACAGTAGCTGGCAAAACTGTAAACATCAAAATGCGGGATCCCAAGCTCAATCCTAACAAATTTGTCATGACCAGCTACCCAACAAATTTTTCCATGGAGCCTGTCCTCAATCCCCCTCAGGTCGAAACCGCACGACGGTGCGACGTCAAGGGGCAACCCACCAGGCAAGTCATCATAACCCTGCGGGGCCCAGTCCCCCCTGGGGCTATGGGGCACCTACCAGCTCCTCCCCTTCACCCCAGAGCCCCTCCGTTGCTACAACTGCCAGAGATATGGCCACCACCAAACTCGATGCTCCCGCCCTCCGACATGCGCTATGTGCAGCAGCCATCACACCACACAAAACTGCCTCACGAAATTCAAAGAAATATAGCAAATCATATCACGGTGTCCAAATTGTGGGGGACGGCACCACGCATGGAACAAGGCCTGCCCAGCCAGGAAAGAACGTGTGCAGAGGGGCTGAGTGACACCTGCAACCCCCCCGAGCAACTCCCCTTGGGGCCTGCCCACAAACGCCTCCCGACCCACGCCTCCTCCTCCAGTCCCCCTGCACACCGACTTCCCCCCTCTACCAGCCCCCACCAAGAATCCTCCGGCAGCTCACCCCCAAGCAAAACCACCCAGTCACCTTCACACACGCTCACCTCAGCACCCTCGTCACCCTTCACCCACCCCCCAAGTCAATCACGCAAGCGCACAAACGACCCCAGACACTTCAACGCAAACCACTCAGCCAGCACCCACCAACCCACAAGGACATATCTGTGTCAGTACAGAGGAACTCCTGTCCTTGGGCCGACAACTAAACACAGCCATTGTCAAGATGCTTGCCCAGGAGTGCAACCTGCCACTCAACCCAGTCCCAGTTCTACTCACCACCGACCAAATCATCAAAGATTGGGCAAACAACTCCCGCCCAGAAACAACCACCCTCACGGATCTACCCCCCACCACACCACCACAGGCAGGGACACAGCCCCCACCGACTCCCCACAACCCACACGACACACACCAGCCGAAAAAACAACGACAGCAAGACACACTGCAACGCACACCACACACTTCCCGAGATTCACGAAGCCGCACACCGTCGAAAGACAGGGCCTTCAAACATCCAAGCATGCCCACAGATGCTCCCCAACACCGGCCCCATTCCTTAAGCAGAGAGAGAGAGCGACCACGCTCCAGATCGCCTCTACCCTCACCAGCCATATCGACCCACAAGACCTAAGGGATGCTACGCACTCTTCACCCGACCCACAGATCATCTCGCCTCTAACATCCCTCCACATACTGTAGTGGAACATCTTCGGTATCACACCAAAACGCCCCCTGCTGGAGGAAGCCGCCCATCAAGACCACATCGACGTCTTCCTCCTGCAGGAGACCCTTCTCAGCAGGCACCTCCCACTGCGTATGCGGGGATTCACTCCCTTCCTCCTCCCTTACGCTCGCGGTGGACCCCAGGGCTGCGCCATTCTCGTCCGGGATCACATCCCTGCAATGGCCATCAACCCCCTGCCAGACTGCGGCCTCCGCACAGACTTCTAAGGGGTGGAAATCACCCTAGCAATTGGCCATCTAAAAATTTTTAATGTATATTGTCCCCCCCCCCCCACTGCTGACCTCTCCCTCAAGGAAATTTTCTCACTTTCAGAAACAGACCAAATCTTCGTCGGGGGTTACATGAATGCTCACCACCCCTGCCTCGGACCCTGCAGGCCGCCACCTAGTCGTCCTAATGGAAGACACACCCTCCATTTCCCTCCTTAATGACCCGAACACATATACATGGAGGCAGGCTAGACCTTTCCTTCATCTCATCCACCCTGGCACACCAGTCTCAATGGGAGATCCACCCGACTCTCACGTCCGACCATCATGTCATATTATGCACCATCGGAACTCCTCCACTCCCCAGACCCCCAAGACCACCAACCAGATGGAACACTAAACACGCCAATTGGCGGCAATACACAACCACTCTTGACCGCCTAATCTCCACCATCCCCCCTCGTAACCTGGAGCAACACGCCGCCCAAGTCACAGCTGCCTTTTAAGCAGCAGCAAAAGCTGCCATCTCCACCACAGCCCCCCCAAAGTGCCATCACGGGGATCATTGGTTCTATTGCCCCATGGTAAATGAGCTCAAGCACCACCTAAACAGAGCAAAGCAGATTTACAGGGCCAACCCCACCCCCAACGCCCAGCGATATCTCCAAGCTGTCATCAGGCACTCCATCGCCGAGAAGAACAGCATAAAGGAAAAAAAAATGGCTGGAATGGTGCAACTCCCTTGGAGCCAACACAAAACTCGGCACCATCTGGAAAAAGTTAAAGGCGACCTCTAGCCCACGTCCTGCTCGTCCCCCGACACACCCAGACCCCCGTGGCGAAGCCGAAAATATGGCAAAAGAGTTCGCCTCACGTACCTCACCTACACAACTTCCGAATGATACAAGGTTGCAGCAAGAGGCACTCCATCAACGCAGGACTGAACTCATACATACTAGCCAAAACACCCCAGCCGAGTCCGACCGCCCCTTCACACTACACGAATTCAGCCAGACCTGCAAATCAAGCTCCGACACTGCCCCAGGCCATGACGGGATCACCTATAGCATGCTCTCACATGCCAGTCCGGTGGTAAGAGAAGCATACCTGAACCTTCTCAACCACTCCTGGACCCTAGGCCGGTTACCGCCGCAGTGGAATCATGCTATAATCCACCCAATACCAAAACCCAATAACCCTAAAAGCCATAGACCCATTTCTCTCCTCAGCTGCCTCGGCAAAACTGCGGAGAGGATGGTAGCACGCCGCCTCACCTGGTGCTTCCCTCCCACCCACAGCCATATCTTCGCCTACACCAGAGGCAAAGGGATGGCAGAATGCCTCAGCTCATTTCTATCTGAGCTCCGTGGAAGCAAAGGACTCGCCGTCTTCATCGACCTGGAGAAAGCCTTTGAGCTCGCATGTCCAGAGGCCATCTTCGCGACCCTGGCACACAGGTGAGTGAAGGGTTGCCTCCTCTGCTGGCTTGGAGACTTTTTCCGGGGTATTGAAGCGGCTGTCCGCTTCCAAGGCCGCACTTCCTCCCCACACAACCACCACAACGGAACCCCACAAGGCAGCATCCTAAGCCCTACCCTCTTCAACGTCCTGGTTGAAAACTTCCTCCATGTAGATCTGGGACCTGGGATCCGCCTCCTCTGCTACGCAGACGATCTTGCGCTAGTTGTCCACAAAGGTGCAAAGAGCACTTTCAAGACTCCATCACGAGTGCAGGGAACTGGGCCTTAAAATCAACGTGCACAAAACCAAAGCTATACCCATACCTATCAAGCCCCCAATTCCTACCTACGCCTTGGGCAAACACCCATAGAATATGTCACAATCCATCAATACCTAGGCATAACCGGGGACTCCCAACTCTTATTCAAACCAGAAATCACGCACCTCCGAGAAAAAACCAGACTACGTCTCTCTGCACTCAGAGCCCTGGCAGGTAAGGGGGGAGGGGCATCCTTCAAGGTCCTCCATCTCTTTTATATCCAAGCAATCAGATCCATCGTTAACTACGCTGCCACTGTTCTCCTGACCATCGAACCACCCCTGCTTGAAAAACCTGAAGTCATACAAAACAATGCCATGCGAATCATGACCATGTCACCATGATGGACCTGCTTATGCAACCTTCACATCAAATGCGAGCTTGAATCCTTAACTCACCACATCCAGGCCAGGGTGGTGGGACTTGCAATCAAGCTTGCTCGCAATGCCTCCCCTCTCCCCTTACTCTCCCGATTCCGTGCAGCAACCAAACTCCATCCAGACACCCTCTCTCGAAGCAGGCTTCACAGTGCTGCCCGTGCCATTCACACCTTCGAACTCTCCCAGTTCATACTACGAGCCTCAGACTCTCTGAACGCCCACTACAATCCTCAGGCCCCATGGGATCCCCCTCTATATGACATCATCCCCCTCTCATCAAGCGAAGCACAAACCCCCACGCAACAGCTTCGACAGGAGAGCCTACAAAACATAGCCTCCATCACATCCTTGAACTCCACCACCTACTACACTAACAGCTCAGTCACTGGCAAGAGAGCAGGAGCAACCTTCATGTGCGGCAACCGCTCCCACGGCTTCCGACTCCAGACTGTGCCTCCACGCTCCATTTTGAGCTACCTGCCATCGCAGCTGCCCTAAAAGATGCCCTCAGCACCAATCCATCATCAGCCATCATCATACACTCAGACTCAACTGCAGCAATCTACTCCGTCATGCACCACTCACCCACCGACAATCGCCACCTAATCACCGACATCCTCACCACTTTCCAACAAATACAAGAAGCAGGGGGCTCCATCTCCATTCACTGTGTAA
>JAGKTI010042637.1:0-10079 GCA_018397915.1 Birgus latro
GTAAAGGCCCTCCTGATTCTTGACAATGCACCTGCGCATCCGTCTGAGAAGGAGTTCGTGGCTGAAAATGGCCTCATTAGGTGTCTGTTTTTGCCACCTAATATGACTGCTCTCATCCAATCAATGGACCAGGGAGTGATTGTGGCAGCGAAGAGGCTCTACCGACGGAGGTTTTTTTACGAGGTGATGGTTGTCTACGAGGACGAGGACGATCGCAGGGAAGGACGAGACATGCGAGGACAAAAAACTGTTGAAAACCTTCGTTGATAGAACCTCAAGTCTGCCATCTACAACTGGGCCAGTGCATGGAAGGAAGTCTCTGTCAAGACTCTAGAAAATTGTTGGTCTCGGCTGCTTCATGGAAGTGATGTGGTTCACGATTTTGTAGGTTTTGACGTGGATGACTTCCATCCAAGGCTTTGTGCGGGTGGAGACAATGTGGATGTCGATGAAGTGCGTGAGTGGTTGGATGACGACAAGGGTGATCCTGGGTATCAGATCATGTCTGATATCAAGATCGCATCTACTGTTGCCGGTCCGAGTACCCAGCAGGAAGATTCCGACGAGGACAGCGACGATGATGTGGACTCCTCACAGCTTGCAACTACTCCAACCATCCCCAAGCTGAGCGCACTCTGGGAACATGTGGATTTCGTTCTCCGGTCATAACCTAACGTAACCTAACCTAACCTAACCTAACCATTTTGTTAATCATAATTTCCTGCTTTTAATTTAATTTTTTCATGCATGGTTACCACTAGTATTGAAGTGCACCATCTGTGAAAAAGGTGAATGCCATTGATTTTCAGGTCTAGTACCTAAACAAAGCTGCCAACTCAGTGAACAGCTGTGCCTAACTTACCTCAAATTCATTCTTTTTGGGTTAAATTTAAATGAATTCATGCTTTCGTTTTCGTTTTCGTTTTTGAAGGCTCCAACATGCTTGCATGCGTCGGCCGTGGTCACCTAATGGCGGCTCTCCACGCTGCTCGATCCCTGGCAGCCTCCCTGTTCAGTCCCTTAACCCTTAAGTCACACTTAATGACCTCGTCCCATGTCTTTCTCGGTCTACCCCTCCCAACCCCTCCCCCAATATTAACACCTCTCACCCTCTGTACCCAATTATCATCCCCCATCCTCTCCACATGTCCAAACCACCTCAGCCTACCTCTCCTCATCACAACACCAATACACTCCAGTCCCATCCTACCTCTCAATTCTTCCATCGTAAACCCAGCACCCCCAGGCCTTGCACGCAGGGATGCACTGCACATCCACCTAATCATTGTCATTTCTGTACGTTTGTGTTCATTATTTTAGTGCACCAGCTGTGAAAAAGGTGAATGCCAGTGAATTTCATGTCCGGTCCTAACCTAACCTAACCTAACCTAACCTAACCATTTTTCTGGTAAAAGTTTACATCATTTATTGTATTTTATGCTTTGTATCCAATAATTTAGTGCATAAAATGTGAGAAAAGATGATTTCCATGTCCGATACTTACTTACATTATGGTGGCAAGTTCTGAGCACCTATGCCTTACTCACCTCTAAATCATTTTTTGGTTAAAATTCAATTAATTCATGCTTTGTGTGCATTATTTTTGTGAAAGGGTACCTAAATAAGTGCTATGCATGTCCGGTAGGGAGGTAGGAAGGTAGTTTTCTGATTTTGGTTAGGTTAGGTTAGGATCAGAAATGACTGGTGCTGGAGCTTCAGGGCCACCATCTGGACATGCCTTTGGCTCTATTACGTTGGATAGTGGAGGGATTACTGTAATATAACTATGAATGCTGCAGCAAGAAATTAATGCATTATAACGTTGACAATAAAAAATGTTGACAACGGCCATACCAGGCCTCATGCCTTGGGTGCTTGCATGTGCACATGTGTGTGTGTGTGTGTGTGTGTGTGTGTGTGTGTGTGTGTTTGTGTGTGTGTGTGTGTGTGTGTGTGTGTGTGTCTAAAGCAGTGCACCCAACACGTGAGGCCTGAGGTGGTGGTTGTTAACGTTTTTGTTTTACTGTCACCGTCTTAATGCATTAATTTCTTGCTGCTGCGTGTTGATAGTAATATCATAGTCTTTTAACATATCCCAGTGTTCTGTGTTTGTATTAGCAGTGAGACCAAGAGTGTTAAGCATGAAATTAGCTGGAGGTGTAACTGCCAGTTAAGAATGTCGAGAGGAGTGCGGGATGGTAGGGGTATGGGGGAGGGTTGGGAGCTGGAGGTGAGGCGTTTTGTCCTCCTCTCTCCTCCTCCCTGGGTATGCAGGGGTAGGAAGGGGGCTCCCCTGCACAGAAATTAGTGATCGTGAGTTTACATCTTTTTTAATTTCTAACTACATACAGTATAGTATTTCTCTTTACGTGTACAAAAATAAATGATACTGTAGTTGAACATAAAAAATTACTGTAATACAGTTCTGTACTGTACTGCACAGTACACAACAAGCCAGTCGTAATATAATGGGTCCATAGAAAACGGGGTATTGTGAGGTAAACTAGTCTGCGATAGTGTCGCTGCACCTCAGCTTTAATATACTGTTTTTTGAGTTTTAGGCAATTTTTCCTTTCATTTTCAAGCAGCGGACTTTTTCAAGCAACGGACACTCATCTCCCCCAATTAGTCCTTTGATTTGAGGGTCGACTGTATTAGTATAAGTAACATAACTAGATTAAAAAGTGAGTGAAGGAAGTAAAAAAGAAAAATTGCCATTCACAGGGAAATAAAATGAAAATAATAAATACATTTGGGTCACAAAAAGTAAAAGCATTGAAGGAGACTGAATGTGCAAGTGGATTGAGTGGCTATGGAGGATGGTGCATGATGTCACTGTGCTGACTGGGCTTATTTTGGTAGTCTGGCTAGCTGACATTATGTGAGTGAATCCTGGCTCTGACCATTGCTACAGGGATTCTCATCATCACTGAGCGAGGCCCTCTAGAACTTCTTATACCTTGCTCCAGTGATTCGTTGCATAACGAGGCCCGACTGTATGATGTAAGCAGACATTTAACTTTCACTTATGTACCTGGAGACCAATTCTGAATATCTATCTTTTTTATTTTTTTTTAATTTAATTTTTTTTTTATGTGTCCGACTCTGGGCATAGGTTTCACAGCCTGCTATCAAGGCCCAACAGTTCTCCTACTTACCAGCACCTCTACATGTCACCACTTCGGCACTAACACCCACCATCCATATTGAATACATGCTAGGGCTGTCTTATACAGGACTGGTGTATTGGTATTAGCGGGGGTATTTTTACGACATGTCGGCGGGTCTTCTAGTAGATCAGTAAAGCCATCTGCCTATCTATTGCCAGATGCCTTAATCCCATAAGGGGTGGCCACAAACAAATCGCCTCCATGCTGAGTAAAAATTGTTCACAGAACTGGTCTGATATAACAATTATCCTAGCATTTATATAGGAGCTTGGTAAGCCACTAAGAGAGTATGGAAGAGAAATGGTTGGGAAAAGAAGAACGAAACCAAAAATGAGGGTGCAAAAGTGTGAAAAGCAGGGTGGTGTGCTGAGTAGGACCAAAAATGCCTGGAATTCTTGTTGCAGAGGCCACCCTTCACAAGATGATTTATAGAATATAGGTTAGCATTGGCTGTAATTTCTCTGTATGGGGTGCGGTGAATCACTGTGCAGGGTTCTCCTTTTTCAGATTATGGAAGTGACTGTCCTAACTTAAATTGAACAGAGTATAGACGGTAGCCGATTGCTATATCTAACTCATCTAGCTCAGAAAGATGGAAAGGTGGCAGTTTTATATATCTATCTATCTATCTATTGCCAGACACCTTAATCCCGCAAGGGGTGGCCACAAACAAATCGCCTTCGTGTCGCTCTGTCCCCCTCCATTTCACTGCCCTGTTCCCATCTCAAAACCCCCTCTCTCTCACATACCTTGCCACTCCATCCCTCCATCTCATCCTTGGCCTCTCCCTCCCTCTCCCCCCCACTCACTCACACTCTCCTCATCAGTCTCTCACTCTCCATCCTCTCCACCTTAATGTGTTTCTCCTAATCCTTCCTATCACATCCACATCCACACCACAATGCTCCTTCACTTCCTCATTTGTCAGTCTGTCTCTCCATGTGATTCCACATGCTCCTCTCAAATAACTCATTTCCACTGTTCTCACTCATGACTTCTGTCCCTCCAACAGGGTCCAAGCTTCACTTCCATATGTTAGAGTTGGTATCACAATACTGTCATGTAGCAGCTTTTTCACTACCTTGTTCACTTCCCTGTTTCTTATTACTGCTTTCAAGGAACCAGCAACCTTTCTTCTCTGCTACACCCTTTCAAGCACTTCACCCTCTAAATTTCCATCCTTACTTATCACACTACCCAAGTACTTAAATGCACTCACATTCTCCATATCTTCCCCATCCACTCTCACTGTACATTACTGACTTCACTTCTCTTGAAGACCATCACTTTATTCTTCCCTACATTCATCTTTAGATTCCATTTCTTACACACTCTCCCAAACTCATCTACCAAGCCTTGTAGCTCCCCTTCATCTTCACTTAACAACACAGTATCATCTGCAAACAACAGTATAGAGAATTTCCAAACACTGCCCTCTTTCGCTAGGGCCACTCCAACATCTACTGCCCTACCTACTCTTTTATAACCCCATCCATATACAGATTGAACTACCATGGAGACATGACACATCCTTGTTTCAATCCAACCTTCAAATGGAAAAATTCACTCAGTTCACCATCCTCATAAACTGCACCCTTAGTTGCCTCATACATACTCTTCACGTCCTTCAACAACTTCCCATGTACTCCATATATTCTGAATACTTTCCACAATCCTTGTCTATCCACCCTGTCATATGCTTTCTCCAAATCCATGAAGGCTGCATACAACTTCTTTCCCTTCTCTAGACACTTTTCCACTAAAGATCTAAGAATTCATACCTGATCTACACAACCTCTTCCTTTCCTAAAACCTCCCTGTCCTGTTCTTTTCCAACTAATTCCTCTGTTATTTCCGTAACTCTGTCAATAAGTATCCTGCCATATACTTTTCCTATTACACTAAGAAGGCAAATGCCTCTGTGATTACCACACACTTCTTTTTCCCCTTTTCCTTTGTACAGAGGAATAATTATACCTGACTTCCAATCCTCTAGGACTCTACCTTCCTCCCAGCCAATCTGCACACCTTCCACATCCATTCTATTACTATCTCTCCCCCATACTTCAGCATTTCACCACACTCCATCAATTCCTGGGGCTTTCCCCATTTTAACTTTCTTCATTGCTTGCACAACTTCCATTCTACTGATTTCTTCCTCTCTTCCCACATCCCTCCTTCTCCCTGCCATTCCCCAGCCACATATTCTTGCATTACTTTCATTCTATATGTTTAACAGTTCATTAAAGTGTTCTCTCCATCTGTTCACTTTTTCTCCCTTCTCCACTAGTTATCTACCATTTTTATCTTTCACTCCTCAGCTAACTTCTTTGACACCCTGTCTAACTACTTCTTTACATGACATATTCTTACATTCCCTCCACTTTGTACTCAAATTCCTTCCAAATTCCTCATCCACTGCCTTCCTACTCTCACCTACTAATCTTTCCACCTCTCTCCTCCTCTCTGCTTGTAACTCTCTCTTCCGTCTCTCAACTTTTTTGATGCCCTTGTTCTATATACTTTCTTCTTTTGTGCCACAGCCTCTCTCACTTCCTCAGTCCACCATTCTGATCCCTGACCCCCTTTTGTCTTCTCTTCACCCCACATACCACCTGACATGCTGCACAGATTTCTTCTGTGAATATCTTGCACACACCTCCCACGTCCCCCATCTGCACCAATCTATATTTACCCAATCGCTCCTCCACTTCCCTTTTATATTCTGCCTTTTTTCCATCCTCTTGTATCTTTTCTACCCTCCTTGTAAGAACTACTTCCTGTCCTGTCCTTCCCTTCCTCTCTTTCTCCATTTTGTTTGGACTCTTATTCTGGCCATCACTGGTCTGAAAGTCCACTACCCCAACCTCTATATACCTCTTGCATCCATTACACACCATCTCATCCTTTCATCCACACACACATATCAGTCATTGCCTTCCGTTCATTCAGTTCACCATTCACCCTTCTCATCACTTGCCATGTATACCTGTGGATCATTTTCTCCCTGAAGAGGGTATTAGCTTGGCCAACCCCCTCCTAACAAATGTCCACTAAAGCACTGCCATTTTCATCCATCTCTGCAGGCACACCCCACTCACCAACCACTCCATTCACATTCACTTTCCCCACCTTTTCCATTCATATCTCTAGTCAAAAACACTCTGTCATTCCTTTCAGACTTTTCCAAGCATGCTTTCACGTTTGTCCTAAACTCTTCTCTCACTGTGCTTGCACGATCTTACGTTGGCGCATACATGCACACAGTCGCCCACATTTGTAGTCCAACTTTCACTCTTACCCACACAATCCTTGAACCAGATCCATACTCTCTTATATTCTTCCTCCATCTGTTACTCACAACAATACACACTCCTTCTTTTGCCCTCTCATTCTCACCTACCCCCACTCATATACCTCATCCTTACTCCCATTCTTTCACACTTTCACCCCTCTATTTAGTTTCAGTTAATCCACATACATCCACTTTCACACCCTCAAGGACCTGTACAGTCTCTTTCTTTCACCTCTTACTTTCCAAATAGCTATCTGTACCAAGTCCTTTGTTCAGTCCTTAGTCGTCATCTTTTGATCAGTCCTGGTCCGAGGCTTCTTGTTCGTATTTTTAGTTAGTTGTTTTACAGGGTGGGGCACTAACCCACCACCAACCCTTTTAGTCGCCTTATACGACAAGCAAGGATACTTGGGGAGTATTCTTGAAACCTTCAGTTCTGGAAGATGGTGAGATGACAGCTTTATTCCAACACTCCTTTTATCTTAACTTGGCCCTGATTTTTGTGCTTTTGTAACACATTTCACATACCGGTAGCTCAGTGGCAGAATAAGACAATGCTATGGCTCCACGTCCTTTTTATAGCACTTCCTTGTAACTGGCATCATATTCTATGGCTACTCCAGCGTTAGCTACAGCACAGCATTAAGGATGGAGAGAGGGCAGTTTTAAGGCAGGTTAGAGTAATATTAATTAGAGTAATAATTTGACTGAAAACACATCCCTTGTATTTGTGGATAATTGGCATTTTTTTTTTTTTTTTATCATGTTGGTGGCGACCATCATCCACTCACTCGATGTAGTGCTGCGTACTTCTTCCTTAGCCTTTATCATTCTTTTTCTGTGCCTGCCCTCCTCCCTTCCTATTTCTCCCATCGTCCCTGTCACTTCTTATCGCTTTTCTTTCCTCTACAGGTGGCTTTACGTTGAGTGACAAGCCAAATGTTTTCCCGTAAACCGAGAAACCATTTATAACACTGGGTGGTAACCATATAACCAAACCATACGTGCTCCCTACGTGTCAACAAGTGGGTTGGTGGAGGGTTAGTGCTCCTCCCCATAAAACATATGATTCAAAGTCAAATGGCCACCCCTTATGGAATTATGGCATCTGGCAATAGATAGATAGACTTTCCATGTCTGAATCCCATAAGAGGTAACCACAAACTAATGACCTCCATGTCACCCTGTTCTGTGCTCTCAGACATTCCTCTCCCCAACTTACACCACTTTCTCTCATATGCCTCTGTACCCAATCCCTCCATCTCAGCATCAGTGTCCCACCTCCCTCTCCCCCTCAACCTCACTTGCATACACTCGTCTAGTCAGTCTCTCATTCTGCATCCTCTTCCCATTGCCAAACCATCTTAGAAATTTTCTGCAATTTGCTTATGGATTAAAAGCAGAAAAAAATATATAAAGGGCAAGAAAATGAACATCTTTCTGTGTATTAAGTTTAACCCCTTGATGCTGGAGAGGGACGTCTTCATCTGGTGTCATCGGTTTGACAGGACAGTGGATCTGGCCAATCATAATAAGTCCCCCACTCACCTCCCAATCGCTTGAAGTGATGGTGGTAGACTGCTGGAGAAGGGCAGCTTCAGCCAACTGGGTTCTTGTTCATGTGAGCCTGGGGCCACAACATCACCATTCATAGATATTACACAAACCTAATTTAACAGTGAAGACTACATATTGTATTTTGACCTTGAATCAGCAAAGGAGGATGGTAGTTACTACCCGAGGCTCATCTGAACATAACCAGGTAGATTGCAGGCTAACATTCCCATTCTTCTGCAGTCCACCATTACCCTTTGATAAGAGGAGATTGATGACTTTTGCATAACCAGGCATCTCCAGATTGGTGCCACCACTTGAAGGCATCCCTCTGTAGGACCCTTTAGGTAGCAGAAATAAAAATAAGCCATGTCACTGCATGCAGAGTGTTATAGTTGTTTTTTTTTTCATCTGACAGAATTAGACCACTCCCAACTTGAGCACTAAGTTTTGGTTGTAGTAAATTTTATAATCCAGATTTTATGAGGCAGGAATTAATCTCCTTGGCCACTAGTCAAAGTGATGTGCCAATCTGCTTTCACTTGACCATCAACTAAGCTGAAAGAGGTTAGGCTCCTTTGTCAGGGTTGAATCAGCACACTGTATTTGTTTTTTTGCAGGCAAATATGGAGGTGAGAAGTGAGGCAGATCTTCCAGACATATCCAGCTGCCTGTCAGTAAACCTGGAGGAGGGGGCGCAAACAGCACAGATGCACACGACCCAGGCACACACAGCCCAGATGCACACAGCCCAGATGCATGCAACTCAAGCATACACAAGCCAGACACAAATGGGTCAGGTGGACAAAACCCGCACAGACAACTCGCAGGCAGCAGAGAAACAGAGGAATGATGCAGACATTGAAGGTGGGAGTTTTTTTATGTGTTAATATGTTACAGATATCTTTTGGTGCTGGTGAGAACTGCCTTCATGTGGAGGCACTGATGTGATTGTGCAGTGAAGCTTCCTTGGTTACTTTGTGTGTGTGTGTGTGTGTGTGTGTGTGTGTGTGTGTGTGTGTGTGTGTGTGTGTGTGTGTGTGTCCGACTCTGGGCATATGTTTCACAGCCTGCTATCTAGGCCCAGCAGTCCTCCTACATACCATACACCTTTACATGTCACCACTTGGATGTCCCTCACTCCCTTCCCCGTCACCCAAATGGAAGATGGTTGACTACTGGAGAAGGGCAGCTCCAGCCTGCAGTCCACCAGGTTCACATTCGTATGAGCCTGGAGTTGACATTCATATGATCCTGGGATTGCAGCTACTACTACTGTATCTGGTTTGTTTGTATCTGATGGAATTTGACCATTTCCAAACCTCAGAAAGTAAATAGTGGTTGCAGGAAATTTGATGAACCTTTGTTATGAAGTAGAAAAGAGTCTTTCTGATTACTTGTAAAGTTAACCATCCAGTTTAACCACACTTGGCCATCACATGAGCTGAAAGGAGATAGGGATCATTGTCAGGTTAGAATTGTTGTTTATCTCAGTCTGTCTTGCTGCACAGGCCCAATGACCACAGACAAGTAATCATCATCTTGTGGCAGACAGTGCTTCACCAAGGTTGGCATTGTACCCTTCAACATGGCAAGTGCCGGGAAAATGAAGGGGGCAGAGTCCCCAGGAGAATGAGCAAACCAAACTCTTTAAATAATGCACCAACTAGCCAGTGTAGCTTGATTGCGACAGGAGTGCTGTGTAATGGCAACTTTGAGCTTTAGTCTAGTGCTAGCCACATCACGCCATGTCACTTATTCATTGATTACATGTGCTCAAGTGAATGTATTTACTTTACTTGGGGAATTTTCTTCTTCCTCTTCTTTCAGCAACCATTCAGGGTAGACTTCAACTTTGAGAACAAAAGAAAAAAAAAAAGTCTGCAGGGGCCAGATCCGTAGAGTAGGGTCACTGGGGGATGATAGTCATCTCGTGATTCACCCAAAAATCATGGGTAAGGAGCTACGCATGAGGTACATTGTTGTGCCAGTGCAGCATCCAGGACTTATTTGTCCATGCCATGCCTCAGGCCTCATCCTTCACACTGCCTTCCTCAGAC
>JAGKTI010042638.1:0-10079 GCA_018397915.1 Birgus latro
CGGAGGCAGAGCAAGCACATGAGGGCTTGGAGGCAGAAGAGGTGTCCAGTCCAACACAGCCATCATCCACAGAGCACAGAGGTAAAGTACAAAACAAAAGGAAGGATGATCAAAAGTACGAAGCCAAGATGAAGTACAAAGTGAGAAGAAAGATGATGAAATCTCTCTTAACCAAGACGAAGTACAAATTAAGAAGGATGAAAGTTTTGAAAACCAGGAAGAAGTAGAAGCTGGCATGGAAGGCATTTCAGAAAGTGGTGATGCTAAAGAGGAAGATGGCGAGTTGAGTGAGGAGGATGCATATGATGATGCAAAGTCAGGGAAATCCACAACTCGGGCAGATGACAGAGAAATAAGAGGGTACAAGTCTGCCAACAGTAAAACCTATGCCCCTGCTTCTTCACAGAGCCCTGCCTCCCGAATACCTATCATCAGCATCACAACCGGCAGCAGTGTGAAGATCAGTGTTAACAGTGGAACACCTAGGAATAACAGTGGTAAAGCCAATATTAACAGACGAGCACTGATGATTACACTTTAACAACCAGAAAGAACCATACAAAAGTGGATGAGGACACTGAAATGTTTGATGATGAGAGTGTAACATCTGCTGATCTCGATGACCCAGACACTGATATTGATGATGCTGAACTGGAAACTGAAATGGCTTGTGATCTTGAAGAAACAGTCACTAGTAACACAGAAGCAAGTGGGAAGACAGCCACTGAAAGCATGGACAAATCTGGTGACCATAGTGGAACTCTCGGTAGCGTGGTCGGAGGTTCTTGTTGGGAAGTCGATGATGGGTTATTTAATAGAAGCAGAATAAAGTTGCGAGACTTATCAACGAAGGTGAGTTACAGGATTTGGGTTACTGAGTTTTATTGTAGATTTATCTTGATGGCGATATACAATGATCTTAGTGTGACGGCCGGTCTCCCCTCTCTCCTTACTCTGCCCTAATTGTGCTCTAGGGCATTCTCTTATCCCTTTCTCTGCCTTTCTGATGTGAAGGGCTTCTCTCTCATTATATACAGGTGGGAAAGGATGTTTAGGTAAGGTAGTAGTGTCTAATCGATCTCCTGTGGGCTTCCACGTGTTTGAATACATCATGAGTTTCTTGCTTGTTTAGACTACGAGGATATTTTGAGAAACATCATATGTTAGGACTCTTGATAGTCTGGGACAACAGACTGTGTACAAATATCATGTGAAATCAGACACTACATCCTGTACATTGTGTTATGAGATATATACTGATGCCTATATAATATACACTACATCCTGTACATTGTGTTATGAGATATATACTAATCTATCTATCTATTGCCAGACGCCTCAGTCCCGAACGGGGTGGCCACAAACAAATCGCCTCCATGTCACTCTGTCCCCTGCCATTTCACTACCACGCTTCCAACTCACACACCCCTCTCTCATGTACCTCTCCACTCCATTCCTCCATCTCATCCTCGGCCTCCCTCTCCCTCTCCCCTCCTCCACCTCACTCACATACACTCTCCTCGTCAGTCTTTTACTCTCCATCCTCTCCATATGCCCAAACCACCTTTACGTGTTTCTCTTAACGCTTCCTATCACGTCCACATCCACACCACAACGCTCCTTCACTTCCTCATTTGTTAGTCTGTCTCTCCATGTGACTCCACATGCTCCTTTCAAATAACTCATTTCCACTGCTCTCACTCTTGACTTCTTTCCTTCCAAGAGGGTCCAAGCTTCACCTCCTTATGTTAGAATTGGTATCACAATACTGTCATGTAACAGCTTTTTCACTTCCATGCTCACTTCCCTGTTTCTTATCACTGCTTTCAACGAATCAGCAACCTTCCTTCCCTGCTGCACCCTTTCGAGCACTTCACCCTCCAGACTTCCATCCTTATTCATTGCACTACCCAAGTACTTAAATGCACTCACATTCTCCATATCTTCCTCATCCAGTCTCACTGTACATTCACTGGCTTCACTTCTCTCGAAGACCATCACTTTAGTCTTCCCTACATTCACCTTTAGATTCCGTTTCTTATACACTCTCCCAATCTCATCTACCAAGCCTTGCAGCTCCCCTTCGTCTTCCCTCAACAACACAGTATCATCTGCAAACAACAGTACAGGGAGTTTCCAAACACTGCCCTCTCTCACTAGGGCCGCTCGAATATCCACTTCCCGACCTTGTATCTCTTTTATAACCCCATCCATGTACAGATTGAACAACCATGGAGACATGACACATCCTTGTTTCAATCCAACCCTTCAAATGGAAAGATTCACTCATTTTGCCATCCACATGCACTGCAGGCTTAGCACCCTCATACATACTCTTCACTGCCTTCAACAACTTCCCATCCACTCCATATATTCTTGATACTTTCCACAATCCTTGTCTATCCACCCTGTCACATGCTTTCTCCAGATCCATGATGGCTGCATACAACTTCTTTCCCTTCTGTAGAAACTTTTCCACTAAAGATCGAAGAATGAATATCTGGTCTATGCAACCTCTTTCCTTCCTAAAGCCTCCCTGTTCGTCTCCAACTAATTCCTTTGTTATTTCCCTAACTTTGTCAAGAAGTATCCTACCATATACTTTTCCTATTACACTAAGAAGGCAAATGCCCCTGTGATTACCACACACTTCTTTTTCCCCTTTTCCTTTGTACAGAGGAATAATTGTACCTGACTTCCAATCCTCCGGGACTGTACCTTCCTTCCAGGCCAATCTGCACACCTTCTACATCCAATCTATTGCTATCTCTCCCCCATGCTTTAGCATTTCACCACACTCTCCATCAATTCCTGGGGCTTTCCCCATTTTAACTTTCTTAATTGCTTCCACCACTTCCGTCCTACTGATTCCTTCCTCTCTTCTCACAACCCTCAGTCTCCCCGCCATTCCCCAGCCACTTATACTTGCATTACTTTCATTCTCTATGTTCAACATTTCGTTAGTGTTCTTTCCATCTGTTCACTTTTTCTCCCTTCTCCACTAGTAATTTACCATTTTTATCTTTCACACCCCCACTAACTTCATTGGCACCCTGTCTAGCTCTCTTTACCTCTTTCCAGAACATTTTCTAACATTCCCTCCACTTTGCACTCAAATTCCTTCCAAGTTCCTCATCCACTCTCTTCTTACTCTCTCTTACTAATCTTTTCACCTGTCTCCTCCTGTCTACGTATAACTCTCTTGTCCGTCTCTTAGCTTTTTTGACGCCCCTGTTCCTCATCCACTCATTATATGCTTTCCTCTTTTGTGCCACAGCCTCTCTCACCTCTTCCGTCCACCATGCTGTTCCCTGAACCCCCTTTCATCTTCTCTTCATCCCTCACACCACCTCACATGCTGCACAGATTTCTTCTGTGAATATCTTGCACACACCCTCCACGTCCTCCATCTGCTCCAATTTATTACCCAATCACTCCTCCACTTCCCTTTTATATTCAGCCTTTATTCCATCCTCTTGTAACATTTCTCCCTTCCTTGTAAGAACTACTTCCTCCTGTCCTTCCCTTCTTCTCTTCCTCCATCTTGTTTGGATTCTGATTCTGGCCACCACCAATTGGTGGTCAGAAAGTCCACTCCCCCAACCCCTATATACTCTTGCATCCATTACACATCTTCTCATCCTTTCATCCACACACACATAGTCAATCATTGCGTTCCATTCGCTCAGTTTACCATCCACCCTTCTCAACACTCGCCATGTATACCTATGGATCATTTTGTGCCTGAAGAGGGTATTAGCTAACACCAACCCCCTCCCGGCACAAATGTCCACTAAAGCACTACCATTCTCATCCATCTCTGCAGGCACACCCCACTCACCAACCACTCCATCCATCTTCTCATTCCCTACTTTTCCATTCATATCTTCAATCAGAAACACACTCTCATTCCTTTCAAACTTTTCCAAGCAGGCTTCCACAAATATCCAGAACTCTTCTCTCGCTCTACTTACACGGGTCTTGCATTGGCCCATACACGCACACAATCGCCCACATTTGTAGTCTAACTTTCACTCTTACCCACACAGTCCTTGACCCAACTGATCCATACTCTCTTACATTCTCCTTCCATCTGTTGCTCACAGCAATACACACTCCTTTTTCGCCCTCTTATTCTCACCTACTCCTGTGCATATATCCCATCCATACTCCCATAGGAACGAAGGGGTTAAAATTAGATATCGGTGGGGTGAAGGAGTTAAAATACAGATGTTTGAGCTTAAAAACATATTTCTTTGTATTGGAGCATTGTCATCTAGTACCTACATCAGCTTCTGTAATTGCATGAGTACAAGTTGACAAGGATGGTGTGAGGGATTTAATGTGCTCTGTGTGATGTAATCTTTGCTGTTATACCCAAAACTTGGCTCTGAACCTTTGCAGCTGTAGCACTTTTATGTTGAGAAGGGGTGGATGCCTGCTGAACTCCTGGGTAAAACAAAAAATTAGGTTAATGAGAAATTACCTCCTAAAGCTTCAGTACTACTGTTAAAATTGATTTGCCACTTTCGTCCACTGCGCACCAGTAGTTGTATGTATTATATTGCCCTATTTTACAACACAGCATCTATTTTTAATATAACTATATTGATGTGTGGGCCAGTCATGTATACACTACACTGTTGTAAAACTCCTAACAGTAGCTACACAGTGCAGTATACAGTGATCCCTTGGTCATTGCACACTTGATTACAGCAGTTTTTGTTATCACTGGAAGATGAAATTCTGAACTCCTGCCATTGTTGTACCTCCCCACCCCCCTTTTTTTTCTGCCATTTTGACTGCATGAATTCTGGGGAACATATCAGGCCAAGGCTGAGGGAGAGGGTGGATATGACTCCAGAAAATCGCAAAGAATCAGTTTCCAATACCTTAATCTTCAGCAAACTACCACTGAAGCTCCATTATTGACCTTCCTTATGTACTGTAGAGAGTTGGCACTGGGAACCATATTGAAAAAGCTTTAGGACCTCTTGCTAACCAGTTTATTAGCATAATTTTAACATTTTCTTTTATGCCACTTTTTTTTTTAATAGGAAGGAAAAACAAATGAATAAAAAATGTAATTCATACACCAGGTTACAGGTGTCCTCCATTAGTTTGCTTCATATTGACAGTTTTCATTTATACAGGTGGTTATGAAGGTGTCACGTTCAGATTTTATCACAGAGGCAGAGGGTACAATGTCTCCCAAGCCATGTAATACTGTTTGTAATGGTGTGCCTATTAGTACAGCCAGTGACACCATTTCAAGGTAGCACATTCTTAGTCGGGCTTTCTGTGGTGTGTCATACATTGGTGATTATTATTATTTTTAATATTTAAAATTATCATTATTATTATTAATCTGTCCATCCATCCATCATCCAATCCTATGTTGCCCCATGAGGAGTGTAGGAGCCCAGGGCTAGGCATATTGGCCCTGACATTAAGATGAGTGAATTATTAATATTTAAATGTCAGGACCAACTTGCCTAGCCCCAAGCTCTTACGCTTCTCTGTGGGGCGACATAGGATTGGATAATGAATGAATGAATTATTATTATTAAGATGAGAGTGAATCACTGTTATTATTATATCCTGCCTCCCAGTTGGTGTCCGCTCTTTATATGTAGATGATTTTGCAATATATGCCTCAAATTCTGACATCTCTGCCCTTGGTGCTCTTATTCAACGTGCGGTTTCTGCTGCCTCAGAATGGGCTACTTCTCATGGCTTTTGGTTCTCTTGCTATTACTTTTACTTGCTCTCATCAAATTTCCCAACCTCCTCTTTTTCTCTATGGCTCTCTTCTCCTATACAAAACTTCTGCTTCCTTCTTTGGCCTTCTTTTCGATTCCCGTCTTACTTGGAAGGATCATATTGTCTCCTTGAAAATCTCAGCCTTGCAACGCCTCCGTCTCTTACAAACTTTGTCTCATGTGTCGTGGGGTGCTGATCGGGCTACCCTCCTTCGGCTCCATATTGTTCTCGTTCTCTCCAAACTTGATTATGCTTGCCAAGTTTATTCTTCCGCTTCAGACACCGTCCTCCAACAACTTGATTCTGTGCATCATCACGGTCTCCGTCTGGCACTTGGCGCTTTTAAATCCTCCCCAGTTGAGAGTCTGTATGCTGAATCAGGAGTTCCATCACTTTTCCGCCGTCGTGCTCTACTTTCTCTTCGTACTTATGCTAAGTTGCACTGTTTTCCTCATGCTTCTTCTCTGCTTCCTCCCACTCCTGACATAGACATGTTTTCCACCCCTAGAACCAGGCCATCTTTTGCAATTCGAGCTCGTACTCTCCTCTCGCATTCCTCTCTTGCTATTAGTAATGTTTTTTCTTACCGCACATGTCTTTTTCCCCCCTGGCTACTTCCGCGACCTCACATTTGTTCTTCCATTTTCCCCTATTCCAAGTCCAATTCTTTATTCATTCATTCTCCGTGCTCGGTTTTCTGACCATCTCTCCCGCCATTCCTCTGCAGTCCCTATATACACTGATGGTTCAGAAACCCCGGAGGGTGTTGGCTTCGCGATCCTCTTTCTTGACACCTTTTATCATTTTAGCCTTCCTACCTATGCAAGTGTTCTAACAGCAGAGTTATATACCCTCTGGTTTGCGTTGCGGTATATTTGTCGTGCCGCCTCTCCCTCATTTGTAATATTCTCCGATTCATACAGTGTGCTATCCCTTCTTCAGTCATCTTCTGCTTCTCATCCTTTAGTCCTTCGTATCTTGGAATGGTTTTTCCGTATCTCCTCTCGTCGTAAAACAGTCCAGTTCTGTTGTGTTCCAGGACATGTGGGCATAACGGGCAATGAACGTGCTGATCATGATCAGTTGGCTCGCATGGCTGTTGCCAAAGATGCCTCTCCTTCCTTCCTCATTCCAGTCTCTGATTTTCTTCCTGCCCTAACTTCCTTCAGCACCGGTGGCAGTCTTGCTGGGACTTTATCACTAATAATAAACTACGTGTTGTTAAACCATTTATTTCTCCTTGGCTAACCCCTTGCCACCGTAATAGGAGATGGGAGACTGCTTTAGCTCGCCTTAGAATTGGTTATGCTAGACTTATCCACTCATCTTTGATGTCTGGTGGTCACCCTCTCCTCTGTACGCATTGCAATGCCATTCTCTCTATACGTCATATTTTCCTTGATTGTCCTCTTTACACTGTACAGCCACGTATTTCCTTTCCTTTTTTGTCTTCCCTCTAACATCCTCCCCTCCTTTCAGATTTTCTCCGAGAATCATCATATTTTTTCTGTCATAATATCATGTCCTCTATTGGTCTTCTTTCCAACATCTAACTCCGTTCCTGACGTCACTAACCCCATCTGTGATATACTTTTTCCATTGACCCAATTCCTTCACGATGCCGTGTCTGTATTTCCGGCCCGACCAGCATAACTTGTAGCCGATTATCTGGCTTTGTGCTGGATTTTGGCGCTAGGTTGCTATTGTTCTTCTTCTTCTTACGTCTTCAGTATGGATATAGATTGCATGAATAATGAGTATTGTAACGGAGCAAAATCGAATGAATCGTTAAGAAAGAGGTGTTAGGGAGCTTCATTAACCGTACGAGAATAGCGCCCTCTGCCTGGTCCATAATCCCGTCCATTATATATAATATATATTATATATATAATTTTATAAGCAAAGGTAATATTTAAAAGCATTTGCGGGAAAGGTGATTACGTAAAGAAAATGTTGGCATCTTCGGGAGGTTACGTGGCATATCAATATTATCGAGAAATTGACGTAACTCCTTGCAAGAACACTAATATCGTGAAGCGTTATTAATTGCGATATGTTACAAATGTAAGTATATTGACCAGGCATTGAACATTTAGGCAGCGTTAGTGTGTTTATAGATCAAGTTGGACTTGTAACATGACGGAGCTGGTGCCAAATGTACCTTGCCAATAACTTGTAATAGATGTTTGTAATAACGTAAATAGCTTTGAATGTTAATTATACCAAAAAATAATCTACTGGATCCTAATTAGTGAAGTAGGTAAGTGATCAGCGTAATGTAAAGATGTCCGAGAGAGAGAGAGATGGCACCATTGTCTAACCTGCGTCTCGCTGCCCGCACTTCCTGTGTCATGGGCGTCGCTAGTGATTTTGACCGGGTGTTGTGATTTACTTCCGTGAATTTTGCCGTCATTTACGAACTGATCAACTACCTGCAGGCATAATTGGCGTCCCTTACGATCCTGGCAGGAGGAGAGCGGCGAAATGACGGGAACAGTGGTAAGTTGCGAGTTATTGAGGTTGTTACAGGTATTTGAAATGGTCTTGGCGGCTACCATTCAGTTTAAATTCGTTCAGTTCCGAAACATCTATTTTGAATATCGATATATTTCCAGATATTTTTAATCTGAAGATGATTCCCCCCTCCTCTTCTATATCTGATCCGTAAATTTAATCGTTCCGACTTGCCTACCTGACCAGCTGTCTGCGTTCCCACCTATCTGCCTGTCTGGCTTCCCTACTGGCTTTTCTTCCTGACTTCTTTCTCTCCTTCCTTTGTTCGTTACCTGCGTACCCACCCACCTACCTATTTGCCTGTACACTTGCCTACATGCCTACCCATTTTTTCCCCCTTTCCTTAGTACTTTCCTTCTTGCTCGACCTATTTCTTTCCCTCCTTTCCTGACGTTCCTTTTCACTTCCTCCATCATTATCCTTTCCCTTTTATTTTTTACCCCTTCCTTCCAGACCCCTTTCCTTCCTACCTCCCTGACATCATTCCATTCATCCTTTCTTCCATCCTGCCTTCCTCCTTCGCTTCTTGACGTCTCGTTTCCTTTTCCTCTTCGCTCTTTTTCACCTTTCTTTCTTTACCTACTTACGTTCCTTCTTAATTGACCACTTTCTTTCCATCTTGACCCTTTCCTTCCTGACCACTTTTCCCTTCTCTACACTTACCCTCCGTTCCACTTTCATTTTTGTCCACTTTCCTTCCTGAAAAGTTTCCTGCCCACTTTTTTCATTGTACTTTCCTTCCTACCCAACATTTCTTCTTTTACCCTTTCTTGCAACCTTCGTTCGTTCGTTCCGTCTCTGTTTCCTTCCTTCCTTACTTTCTTCCCTATAGCTTTTTTTTTTTTTTTTTTTTTGATTTCCTGACTTGCTTGCCTTCTTTCCTACTCCCTTTTTTCCGTATTTCCTTAACTAAGAATCTTTCTCTTTCTCTCCCTACTTACTTGCCGACTTCTTTCCTTCCCTACCTATTTTCCGACTTCTTTCCCTCCCTACTTACTTCCCGACTTCTTTCCCTCCCTACTTACTTCCCGACTTCTTTCCCTCTCTACTTACTTTCCGACTTCCCTCCATACTTCCTTATTTCCTCATTCAGTCCTTATTTACTTCCGTACTTAATTCCTTGCTTATTTCCTTCTTTTCCTTACTCCCTGCCCACCATTCTATCCTTCATTTCTTCCTTCCCGTGGCTGGGTTAGGTGGGGTTTGGCGGAGTGTGCTGGGGTTGGTTAGGGGTACAGTGTGGTTCTGGGTGGTCGGTCGGGTATAGTGAAGTAATAGTGGGGCCTGATAGGGTGAAGCTGAGGTTGGGTGTTGTGTAGTGGGATTCTGCCTGGGATGGATGAAGTTTAGTTGGGTTCTGGGTGAATTGAGTGATGTGTAGTGGGGGTATTTGGGGGTTGGGTGGGGTGTACTGGGGGTATTTGGGGGTTGGGTGGGGTGTACTGGGGGTATTTGGGGGTTGGGTGGGGTGTTAGAGGTTTTGGGTGTAGTGAGGATGGTGGAGCTGGTTGGGTGAAGTGGGCACAGGGAATGTGTGGCGTATAATGAGGTATATAATTTGGTTTGGGTGGGATGTAGTGGGGTTATTCTCGCAATATGCGAAGAAAGTCCACGTTTTAATTTTCTTACATGCGAGGATAGATGCAGCCTTAAATCGTCATCCAGACCTTTTCCCACCTTAGGGTAGAGTGAGCAAGTAGCATGTCTAAGTAGCCCGAATTTGCCCAATCCAGTGGACCACACTTCCATGCAAGCCCTAGGAATCCTTGCTTTATTTGATAAGCAAAAAACATTCACCGCGT
>JAGKTI010042639.1:0-10079 GCA_018397915.1 Birgus latro
AGCTCCAAATAATTGTTCTGGTTCACTTTTTCATTTGCAGGTAGAATTACCAACTCACCAACACCATAATATGTAAAGCAGCCCCAAGCCATGAGTGAGGCTGGGTATTTAACAAACTTGGAAGTGTACTTAGGATCCAGGGGGTCACTGCCTGGTTTGCGGTACACTCGTGATGAAAGGGGTACCAATGACAGTAAATGTTGACTCATCACTCCAAAGCACAGTTTTCCATTGTTCCTCACTCCAGGCAAGATATTTCTTACAAAGATTTACTCTCTTTTTCTTCTGAAGTGCAGTTAGCAGTGGTTTGTTACAAGCACAAAAACTCCTGTAGCCCAGATCGTCATGCAACAGCTGCTGCACACTTCTGACAGACACATCTGCCAGCAACTGTGGCTTCTTTTCTTTTAAATCCCGTGCTGTTAGCCTTGGATCCTTGCTAACTTGCCTTGAGATCAGCTGCCGGGTCCTGAAGGTTGTCTTACGAGGTCTCCTAGGCTTGGGAAGTGGAGTGGGAGAAATGGCCTCCCCACTGTCCTTGAACTGCTTCACCAGTCTCAGCACTGTCCTCAGTCTAACACCATCTGATTTGCAATAAATGGGAGTTTGTGGCCAACTTTGTATAAAGTAATCACTTCCACACGTTTGTCCTTGCTTGTGGTTACTTTAGGCATGATGAGAATGTGGTAGGTAACCAAATAACTGTGTTATTTGAGTCAAAACATGCCCTCGTTGTGCATCACACACAGAGACAATCCTCCTCCTGTGGCTGCCCAAACATTTCTGACCCTGCTCCTGTGGTGCCAAACCTATCAAGCAGGGTTGCCAGCTCCCGTTGAAAAAGTGTCAGCTCATTTCGCATCACAGGGGAGGGTAGTATTGACCCTACTTCACTTAACGCGAACAAGAATGATGTTGGCAAAAAAACGTCAATACTTTCCGCGCCTACTGTATATATATATATATAGGGAGATGCAACAACTCTTTACCTATTACAAAAAATATTTCAATTCAAATAACTTCCTCAAATTCAATGTCCGTTTGGATGAAGCACAGATACATACAGTACTCGTTTCATGTCTGTTTGTATAGTACAATGATGATGCAAAACAGCATTTATGAGAATTGGAATATAAGGCACATTTGATTTTTGTAAATATGATAATTTGTGGCCACCCCGTTCGGGATTGAGGCGTCTGGCAATAGATAGATAGATAGATAATTCAGGTATGAAACTGAAACCAACCAATCACACGGCAAGAGTACACAGGTGCCACATTCACGAAAGTGGATCATCAGCTGGAAAAAAATCGAGTACAACAAACCTACAGGAGACTTAAGGATGGTCTAGATGGAGACAGAAGAGTGACCTAAAATGCATAAAAAGGGGATTCAGAAGTTGCATAATAAGGAACCTACATAGAAAATGCTTATAACCAGAGAGGAACTTGAAAATAGACATATAGTTCTAAGTACAGGTCCTTGAGAGGTGTCAAGAGGAACTGATGAGTATCATATGCAAAAGTACAGTCTTTGGGAGGTGTCAAGAGGGACTGATGAGTATCCTGGTGTATAAGTACAAGTCTCTGAGAGCTGTCAAGGGGGACTGATGAGTATCCTGGTGTGTAAGTACAAGTCTCTAAAAGCTGTCAAGGGGGACTGATGAATATTATATGTATAAGTAGTATAAGTAGAGGTCTTTGAGGTGTCAAAGGGGACTGGTAAGTATCATATATATAATGTATATACAGTAAATACTGAGAGAGGGTTAAGAAAATTCAAGACCCTAGACAGGTTCAAGATGAAACTAATATGAAATCTAAGTCAGGCCCTGAAGGATGGACAAACAAAAAGGACCTAAAACAAATTTCCCTTGAGTGATTAAAAACCCAAGATTGTATCCATAAGCTTGTTACATCAACCAACACAGCTACTTCTCTGAACACTTTATTTCTACTATCTCAAGCACAGCACTTATCTTCATGCACCATATCCAACCTGTAAAAATGAACATCTGACACTCACCTTTCTTGAACATACTGTACTTCAATAGTGATCACTAAACAGATATCGGATATTAGTAATCATCAAGCGTAAAACAGCTTAACCCCTTCATCTTGCAATGTCTTATTTACTTTGTTCTTGCAACCACCAGACATTCTTACTAATGAGGATCATCTCAAACTGAAGATGTCAGATACAGCTTTCAACAACCTCTGCAATACAAGAGGTCTCTCCCAAGTTGAATAAACATTGTCTCAGGATAAACAAATCAAGAACATGTCTCCAGATTGAAGGGGTTAAGCAACTGAACTAAAAAATATAATTGCTGTACTCACTGCCAATCTTCAAGTTCCTCATCTGATGAGTAGGCAATGTACTGATTGAAAGGCTTTCTAATGCTGAGCCGACGTGTGCTTTCCTGCAACAAAAACAAATGCTATGCAGTGATATGTCTACTGGATAGTGCTGCACAACAACACCTAATTCTGTTCACTTTAACTTTGCCTAAAACTGTCATCTCTCCTTGATGCTGAGTAGCAATATGAGATTAACACTAGAATACAGTGCCAGTCAAGAAAAAGGCCTATGGAAGGGATGTACAGTAGTACACCAATCTGCTCTGACTCATACAGAGCTTAAATCCAACAGGTGGTTAAGCTTTATTGCTCACATAATGCCACTCAGATATAAAGTGATTGTTCTTGCCCTAAATATGAGAACTGAGTAGCCTAACCCTGGACCCATACACTAATCTTGGTCCAATAGAGATTCAATGCCCTACTGCCAAGAAATTAACACAAAAAATATTGTCAGTGAATGAGAATATGAATACTGTATATGGAACACTGTTCACTGCTTCAGCACAAGAATTAATCAACGGAAATAAATTATGCCACCACAATTCTATATAAGGAAGCTTACTTTATGTTTAGTGACCACTGACCATGTTAGCTTGCTTAGGCCTTTTCACTTGATGGTAATTCTACATGTTATGATCTTACACCATATCCCAACTCAAACTCCTATCCTGGAGGTCTCCATGAAAAACTTCCAACTTCCTTGGTCTGCCTCTGAGCATCCTACCTTCAAGGTTTCTACCTGTGACCCTCCTCAGCAGCCATCTTCTCAACACATACAAACCATCTTAACCTACTAATATCTGTTATGACAGCACAGCATTTCTCACTTTTGTAGAGAGCAGCTAGCCTAAACAAAGTAAATCGCACATTTTGTACTGAGTAACAACAATAAGCACATAATAAGAGCCCCTTCACAGTCAAGTGAGGTGACGTTTCTTTAAAATTCTCCCATCTACTTCTCATTCTTGGAATGAAACTATCCTCTGCACCTCCTTCTACACCCAGCATGTCTCCCAGGCAACAAAACTCCTCCACACACTCCAAGCAGCTGTCATCGTAAATAAGATTTTCCACTGTACCATCAATAGCCCATGAACCCCTACAAAACGCACACAGATAAATTCTCACATATCTACCTGTAACACCATTACATTTCTTCAGGACCCATCTATTACAAAGTGTACACAAAATAGAAAAGAATTCCACCCTACATAATTTTTATAAATGGCACATGGCCACATATCTACCTAAGTCTTAGTCTTTCACCTTTACAATTGTTTTCCTGTAAGTTTATCTTCTTCTCTTTCTATTTTTACCATTCTTCCTGCCACTTTTTATTACTCTTCTATCCACTTCAGGTGGCTCAACACTGAATGACAAACCTAATAGTTTCCTGTAACTCATTTACAATTCTGGGTGGTATGCATATAAACCAAATAATGGGATGAAGTGGAGCCTACTAGGTTGCTCCTGTTAACTGGGTGGAGAGACACAAATATGGTGTCCATCAAAGAAGCCAAACCTCCACACTCTTACCAGTGCCTTGCTGTGGTGAGACAATAACTGCCACAAGGAGATACCTGTTCACTGCATGGGGTGACCCTGCAAGGGCATTTGCTTGCCTGTAGTTGATAGGTCTGCTCAACCAGACTGATTACTGGACAACAACTGTCCTCACACCTACTGACCATGAACTTTATCTTACCAGTGTTACTTTTCTGTCCCTAAGCTTCCAAACTCTCCCTACACATCTCAAACTTCTCTCTGGCCTCTTATATGCCCACAACAATCAAAATTACTATACACCTACAACAATCAAACTTACATTACCAATATATACAAGTTCCCAAGGTGGCCCACTTCTAAACTCACTTGATGATGCTTCAAGTGCCATGATAAAAAACAGTGGAAACAGCACAGAACACTGATGCACCTCAACACTGACCACGAACACCTTACTTAATTCTACACTTACTTTCAGATGCAGCTGCTCCTTTGCACATTTTCATCACCTACTTGACAACACATTCATAAAGTTTTCTTACAGCCCCTTTAATTACCACCCTCAAGACCATATCAAATGCCTTCTCCAAAGCCACAAATAAAGAAGAGCTAGTTTCCTATTCCTGTAAGGTATTTCTCTTACAACTATCAGCCAATTAATACTGCACCAGTCATGCATCTTCCTTGCATAAAACCAAACTGCAGTTGATTTTGACTCACTTCTTGTCAGAAAGATATAAGTCAATAGTGAGGGCAGTGGAAATGGGTTATCGGAGAAGAGCATGTGGAGTTACATGGAGAGACAGACTGACAAATGAGGAAGTGAAGGAGCATGTAGTGTGGTTGTGGATGTGATAAAAAGCATTAGGAGAAATTTACTAAAGAGGTTTGCCCATGTGGAGACGATGGAAAACGAGAGACTAATGATGGGAGTGTATGTGAGTGAGGTGGTGGGGGGCAGAGGAAAGGGGAGGCCAAGGATGAGATGGATGGAGAGATGGAGAGGAGAAGTATATGAAAGAGGGGGGGTTTGATATGCGAGCAGGGCAGTGAAATGGCAGGAGACAGGGTAATATGGAGGCAATTTGTTTGTGGCCACCCCTAATAGGATTATGGCATCTGTAATCACCTCTTTATTACGCCACCTTCACCCTTAAACACAATGGTAACATACTCCTCAGGCCATCTTCTGATACTGTTTCTTCCATTACAACTTCAGTTGTTAAGTTAATAATTTCACATCAAACTTACCAGAAGCTTTCTGAGGCATCCACAACTTTACCCACCATCATCCAAACAACTGCAATTTCAACAGCTTCTTCTTAATCACTTACGGGGGACAATGCACTGGTTATCCACTGCCAAGTGCCTTCCTGTCCCAGTCAAATTCCTCATCTAGAATAACTACAGTATTCATTAACGCTCTCTTTAAATCTTGCAATCGCAAACATTCCTGTATCATCCCATACTGGACGTTCACAGACCATTTCTTAAGTTTTCCTTGAAGTACACATTGTCATTTTTAATATCTCAACTCCCTTTGAGACCATTACACTTGTCAGATATTTATTTCTGTGCCCTGGTCTTTGCCCTATATACCTCAGTCCTATCCCCAAGCTCAGCCATCAGGCATAACTCACACCTCTACCTTTCTTCCATTCATTAAACCCCCTCCTCATTTTCCTAACTGCTGTTTCCATTTCTTTACTTATCCAGTAAGTACTATGTTTAGGAGTGTGGGGGGTTCCCTTTGTCCAGCCACAGACTACATATGTGGCCTACGGTAGATTCTGATTTAGAAAACCTCAACACTCATTACCATTACCATACACATTGCTTTCATTAGTTCCCCCTCCCCCACCAGCAGCTCAGTTAGGAAAGCTTCTTCTGCCTCTCTATTTTCTAATTTCAACATCTTTCTTTAACTGCCACAATCATTTTCTTCACAACTGATTCCCTCAACAAAAAGTCAGTTTGTGTTGTGGCACACAATCCTCATCAGGAACAACTATCACATCCCTATGCAACTTCCTATCCCTTCTCCTAGCAAGACCAACTATCTGGCTTTTGTTGCTGCCTGACCTGAAAGTTAACAGTCTGCTATCCCATTTTTTTACAGGTACTGTTACACACTAACATGTCTGAGGCAGCCAAAAATTTTAGTATCCTTTCTCCTTCATAATTTCTGGCGCCATAACCACAACCACTATGGATTAGAGGGAATCCCCAATCTTGCCTTCCGACACATCCATTCAGGTCCACAAAAAATTCTGAAGGAGAATTTTGTGAATTTCAAGTAGTGGTTCCAGATCTTTTTATTACATAATAACCAGTCCTCATGGGGGGAAAAAATATTGAAATACCCTTGCAAAGCAAAACAACTTAGCCAGCAGCTTCTGGTGTCTCTGGGAAGGAGCACATAACTGCCTGCCATCTGTTGCATTCTGAGCAATTTATGTACTACTTAGGGATACTAAAATGTGACATGAATTATTTGAATTTTTTTCCCTCTTGAATAATTTATTTGAACTTGATGAGACACCTGCATTACCGAAAAACTGGACTTGAAAACATCTGCTGAGACAGCCACATCATATTCTGTGAAAGGATTAAGCTCTTCTACTAGTCCAAATCTTCCTCCAGTCACTAGCAGAACACTGAGAGCCACCTTCTCTCATTAAACAACTATCACTTTACTTTTAACAACATTCTCTTTCAAACCACACCCCAACTAAACATTTGCAAACTTGCCTTCAAACCCTATCACATTATCCTAATTCTCCAACCTTAAATTGTAATCTACTGCAACAGTTCTTACAAAGCACTCACTTCCATAATGACAGAAGTTTCTCAGGAGAAGAATCTGAACACTGTCAATCTACTAACTAACCCTGATTTTGGATGGTGTGTCCCCAGCACTGGAATAGTCACTTGCTAGCCTTTCTCTTGTTTCCCGTTCTTGGAAAAACTGCCTTGCACAGACAAACTGTTCTGAAGCTGGTGATGATGTGGGCACTGTGTCACCTGTTGAGATACAAACCAAGTTTAAAAAAAGAGTAAACACCTGTGCAGTGGATGGAATATAAAGACTAGAGACATAATATCCTAACCCTTGAGTATCTATCTATCTATTGCCAAATGCCTCAATCCCACACAGGGGGGCCACAAACAAATCGCCTCCATGTCGCTCTGTCGCCATTTCACTACCCCGCTCCCAACTCACATCCCCCCCCTCTCATGTACCTCTCCACTCCATCCCTCCATCTCATCCTCGGCCTCCCCTTCCCTCTCGCCCCCTCCACCTCACTCACATACACTCTCCTCGTCAGTCTTTCACTCTCCATCCTCTCCACATGAACAAACCACCTTTACGTGTTTCTCCTAACGCTTCCTATCACGTCCACAACCACACCACAACGCTCCTTCACTTCCTCATTTGTTAGTCTGTCTCTCCATGTGACTCCACATGCTCCTCTCAAATAACTCATTTCCACTGCTCTCACTCTTGACTTCTGTCCTTCCAACAGGGTCCAAGCTTCACTTCCATATGTTAGAGTTGGTATCACAATACTGTCATGTAACAACTTTTTCACTTCCATGGAAGTGAAGCTTGGANGCTCCTTCACTTCCTCATTTGTTAGTCTGTCTCTCCATGTGACTCCACATGCTCCTCTCAAATAACTCATTTCCACTGCTCTCACTCTTGACTTCTGTCCTTCCAACAGGGTCCAAGCTTCACTTCCATATGTTAGAGTTGGTATCACAATACTGTCATGTAACAACTTTTTCACTTCCATGCTCACCTCCCTGTTTCTTATCACTGCTTTCAACGAACCAGCAACCTTCCTTCCCTGCTGCACCCTTTCAAGCACTTCACCCTCCAGACTTCCATCCTTACTCATCACACTACCCAAGTACTTAAATGCACTCACATTCTCCATATCCTTTCCATCCAATCTCACTGTACATTCACTGGCTTCACTTCTCTTGAAGACCATTACTTTACTCTTCCCTACATTCACCTTTAGATTCCGTTTCTTACACACTCTCCCAAACTCATCTACCAAGCCATGCAGCTCCCCTTCGTCTTCGCTCAACAACACAGTATCATCTGCAAACAACAGTACAAGGAGTTTCCAAACACCGCCCTCTCTCACTAGGGCCGCTCCAACATCCACTGACCGACCTTGTATCTCTTTTATAACCCCATCCACGTACAGATTGAACAACCATGGAGATATGACACATCCCTGTTTCAATCCAACCTTCAAATGGAAAGATTCACTCAGTTTGCCATCCACACGCACTGCAGCCTTAGCACCCTCATACATACTCTTCACTGCCTTCAACAACTTCCCATCCACTCCATATATTCTTAATACTTTCCACAATCCTTGTCTATCCACCCTGTCATATTTCCCAGTAATTAATGGGGTGGGTAAGATCAATAAGGAGTACAAGAGAAGTTCAAACATAGAAGAACTATTAACAAAACAGCCAACCAGAGTAAGTCATGTATACACTTGCTCATCATTCAGTCCAATGAAAAATTCACCAAAACTTCACAACCATATATCCACACAACAATGTATAGTACCAACACATCGCATGTCATCTATTAACTAAAAAAGCAGACTCATACTCTTCCTTATATTTGCTTTCAGATCTAACCATTTACAAACATTCATAAAACTCTGAAAGAGACTGCAAGGATCCTCTTCATTATTAGCAAGCAATACAGCTTCATCTGCATATATCATAAAAGAAACAGTTCATCTTTTATCATTTATCATTAGATTCACTCCTGTTTCCAAAACACTGGTTAAGATTTCTGTCATTTCTCCATTCATACTGTAAAAACATATAACGTCATGCTCGCTTTATGACTGATGGTTATGCAACCATCAAGATACATTAACATTTTGGAGACCATTTTTTCAACATGTGATTAACATTCTCGTTTATATTATTTCTGTGATCCCCGGGAAAGCACCACTTATTGATATACAATCACCAATTGTGCTTATACAATTGCCAAAACCCCTACGTTTAATATACTTGTACAATCAACTGTTATACAATCGGTTTTCCTGAATGTAATTCAACAGTATAGCAAGGCCAACCTGTACTGAACAACCATGGGGACACCATGCACTCGAGTGTTATAGGAGAAATGTCAACGCTGCAGACAATACAACAGAAAAAGATTAGTCTAGTGACCACACTAATAATTGGAGGAAGTAAGAAAATTCTGGAAAGAATGGAAGGCTGAAAGGTAAGTTGTATTCTGTAGTGTGGTACAGAGAACAATATGAAGTTGAAGTGGTACTGTATGAATGTGTAAGGCATAATGCACGAAAAAAGGAATGAAAAGCATTCTGGAAGGTGATAGGTTGAGGTAGGAGGGGAAAACCTCCTTCAGTAGAGAAGAATGCACTGGGAGTAAGGCATGAAATAATTCATCTGTGTTAACTGAATGTGACAAAAGGTATTTTAAAGAATAAAGAGGTATGGTGAAAAAAAAAAAAAAGTATCAAATACCCAGAAAGGAGACTTTACAGGAAGGAAAACGATATCAGCACGATATGACAATGAGACAGAAATAATCATCTACAATAGCTACACTTCCTGTATCTCCAAAACCTTCAGTCCTTTAAATCCAAGTGTAGTGGTCCCTAACCTTTGGCAGGCTTCAGGCTACATTTACCAATATTATAACAGTGAAGGGTGCCAGAAAAAACAAAAAAATCAAACCTATATACACATGTGTACATGTGTATATATGTATGTACAGTACAGTAGGCGCGGAAAGTGTTGACGCCATCTTAAAAAATGAAAACATTCTTGTGGTTAGCAAGGAGAAACAAATAAATTAACACTCACCATTGAATTTAGTATTTACTGGCATTCCCCTTCACCTTTATTATCTTCTTAAGGCGTCTGGGGAGACTGATGGCGTAGTTTTGAAGACAGACGGACTAAAACTGCTCCATAGCTGCAGCCTCAAGTTTAGGCAAAGATGATGTGTCCATACTACGCAGCTGCCGCTTCATGTGCGCCCATAAACTTTCAATGGGATTGATATCTGGGCTGTTTCCGGGGCAATCTCGAATAAAGGGAACCTCACAGTCTGTTAGCCACTGTTTCACTGACTTTGCAACATGTGCAGGGGCAGAATCTTGCATAAATACTCTTGCCTTGGTTTTATCAAAA
>JAGKTI010042640.1:0-10079 GCA_018397915.1 Birgus latro
CTGTTGGAAGGACAGAAGTCAAGAGTGAGAGCAGTGGAAATGAGTTATTTGAGAGGAGCATGTGGAGTCACATGGAGAGACAGACTAACAAATGAGGAAATGAAGGAGCGTTGTGGTGTGGTTGAGGACGTGATGGGAAGCGTTAGGAGAAACACATTAAGGTGGTTTGGGCATGTGGAGAGGATGGAGAGTGAAAGATTGACGAGGAGAGTGTATGTGAGTGAGGTGGAGGGGGCGAGAGGGAGGGGGAGGCCGAGGATGAGATGGAGGGATGGAGTGGAGAGGTATATGAGAGAGGGGGGTGTGAGTTGGGAGCGTGGTAGTGAAATGGCAGAGGACAGAGTGACATGGAGGCGATTTGTTTGTGGCCACCCCGTTCGGGATTGAGGCGTCTGGCAATAGATCCTCGTATGTTGGGGGGAAGATGATGGGCAAGGGTATAGGTGACGAGAAGAAAAGTGAGGGTAAATGAACAGGAAAAGGAGAAGGACTCGAAAGAAGGGTGAAATAAGCAAGGATGAAGGGGGAGAGATGATAGTAGAAATGTTTTATGAATGTCAAGGCGCACTGAGGAAAAAACAAAAATTGCCAAGGAAGACGTGCCAGGGTCTCTCCTAGCCTGGGAAGACGGCTCTTCGTCTATTACACTGATACAATGAAAGAGTTCCCTCCTCCACTCTCTCTCTCTCTCTCTCTCTCTCTCTCTCTCTCTCTCTATCTGTCTGTCTGTCTATCTATCTCTATCTCTCGTCAAATGCCCTGCTTCGAATTCCCTGCAACGCCTATTAACCCAAGGAAGTTCACTTTCAGATTATAGAACGCATATTATCATACAGCTAGTTCAGTTTCACAACTAAAAGATAATTCATATTTTAAAATACAACAATAAGCCTGAAAATAAACTAACTCTCTCTCTCTCTCTCTCTCTCTCTCTCTCTCACACACACACACACACACACACACACACACACACACACACACACACTTATGAAGCGAAAAATAAAACGAAACAAAAACAATCGACACGAACGACACAAACATCACGCAGACGACACCATAATGAGGTGAGCGAAACAAATCGATATTCTCTCTAAATTTAGTTCATGGAGAGAAAACAGAGTGAGGAGGAGAGAGAGAGAGAGAGAGAGAGAGAGAGAGAGTAGGCCGGTTGGCTCGTGCTAGGCAGCACCTACAAGAGTAACTGAACTACTGGAATGAGATAAGGACAGCAAAGAAGAGGAGAACGCGCGCGCGCGTGAAATGTAAGAGGAGGAGGGAGAACTGACACGTATGTATTGTGGTATTTCTCTCTCTCTCTCTCTCTCTCTCTCTCTCTCTCTCTCTCTCTCTCTCAAGGTGCCACGTCTCACTGTTTTCCTTTACAATCCACAACGACTGGAAAATGGCAAAGTAGGCTAGAATATCGTTTTAGCATGCCTTTTCCTGCTTTACATAACACATCCCGATACTCTGGGTGTTTTTTCCATTAACTACTAAACCCTGGAATACTTTCTCTAATGGTACTGTGAATAAGGGGCTCTCACGTATTAAAAACTGGAATCAATGCATTTCTGCTTGGTTATTAATTCTTTTTGGCTAATGTGCTCCTCTCTGGTAATCTTTTTAGGCTTATACTCTCATTTCAGGCTCTTCAATGGGGTTCACACTTAGGCCTTGTCCACACCAAACGTTTGCTGATATGGTGGTAGTCCTGTACCAATTTAACCTAAAAAATAATAATTATTATTATTACTACTACTATCCCTATTATTATTATTACCATTATTATTATTATTATTACTATCCTTGTATCATTCGTGCAGATTCTTATATCCAAGGAAGACCATTTCGCTGTATCCGTAACATTTGAGTTGTCTGCATTATACTCCCCCATAAATTCTTAACCTAGCTTATATATCGTAGCTTTTAACCATTCAAGTAAGAAGGCTTTTCTTTCATGATTAAAGTCATGGGCTTTAATAAGTGTAAAATATTCAACTGCATCAAAGTAGTGACTGGATAGGGTGTTCCCCGAGTTCAATCAACTGTTAATCTATAGTCCATTTACCTTAAATTAATTCAGATTTTTGTCCTGTTGTAGCTTACTGTACGTAGCTCTGTGGTGGAATAACAAAATGCTATGAATCTACATCCTTTCCACTGTACTATTTCGCGACAAGTATCATATTCTATTATTAATCTATTGTTACAACTTTGTATTCGAGATGGACATACTGCAATTTACGAACACGTTAAAGAGACAGTTCTAATCATAATAAAATCTCAGTGCCAGCTGTTGCCCTAAGGGCACTGCACCCCCCAAAATCCCTCTGCTTCCCCTTCCCCCACTCCCTCTCCCTCCCATCTGCCGTCCTAACACCTGTTACACGTCCCTCATTCCCTCACCCTCTACCTACGTCTATATTGGTCTACTTTCCCCTATCCCTCCCCTTCTCCCCCCCCCCTCTCTCTCTGCCTGCCTGCCTGCCAAGCGACCACCTGTTACTGTATGTTGTGAACGACAGGGTCCCCTCCTCCCACCCGATCCCACACCCTCACCCTAACATATAACTTTTCAACACCCTCACTCCGACCCTCACCTCTCTCATGTTTTCCACACACTCTCACCCTCACGCCCACCCTCACCTCACTTAACATTTCTCATACTCAACATCCACATCCATCCACACCCCTCCTTCACCCCACTATAGCTGGTCTGTTTAACTATTATCACCTAAAGAAACCGGGTCACTCCCACAACCTGAATACGGAATTGTGACTGGATGTAATTTGAGGATACACAATCTCCTTGGTTACTAGTTAAATCGATATTCACCTCTGACTACATTTCACCATCAACTGAGCTGAAAGGGGTAAGGAAAGTCTGTCTGGTTAGGATAAACGCACTATAAATATTCACAAACCCCAATCTCAACTCTCACCCTCACTTCACTACGCATTCCACACACCCTCACACCATCCCTCACCTTAACCACTCCTTCACTCCACTATTACAGATAATTCACGCCATCCTATCTCTCACCCTCACCATTCCCTCACTCCTCTTGACAATTCACACACCCTCACCCCATCCCTCACTCCACCCACTGTAGCTCACTAAAGAATTCACACACCTTCCAAGCATCTCACTTAGCATGGTACTCGTCTCAAATTATTTCTGGTTTCATTAACTATTTATTTTTGCTGAGAGAGAGAGAGAGAGAGAAATTTTCTTTGCTGCGAGACAGACAGACAGGAACAGACAAACAGACAGACCACACTACCGCAAAAAAAAAAAATAATAATAATAATAATAAATTAAAATAAAATGAAGACATACAGATACAAATAGATACACCATAACACCACCAAAATAACACCCTTTACACGCCCTTTCTGCATACATTAAGGTGCCATGGTAATAGTGAAACGCCTTTTCCTCTTCTCCTCCTCTTTCCTCCCTTCTTATACCTAGCTTCCCACTCTGTTTCCTTCCCTGCCTTCCCTGTTTCCTCCCTTTCCTCCTCTGTTTCCTGCTCTTCTTTTCCCATGTAGTGGTACCTCTACACCACTACCGGTTGTCAAGTGACTGCTAACTCCCAGAAGGGATTAGTTAAGTCCACCGCCGGTTGTCAGAGCACTGCTACGCTTCCAGAAAGGATTAGTCACAATAAAAGCAGACTCGCATACACATTTAGCCCACTACACTCTGTCACTCACTAAGTCACACAACATGGTACTTCCCTCTCTCACAACATACCCTTGTAACATACAGTATGTTGTAGCGCATCAATAATATACAACCTAGACCCTACAAATGTGCTTGATATTGTGCAGTCTGGTAGCATGCCCATTCCGCTACACCCTCCCACCTCCCCCGTTTCTTCCTCTACCTTCCCCTCCTACCCTCTTTCCTCCCCTGTCTCCTCTGTCTTTCCTCTCACCTATTTCCTCCCCTGCCTTGCCATTTTTTCCTCTCATACTTTCCCTCTTTCCTCCTTGCTTCCTCCCTTTCCTACCCAGTTTCCTCCTCTTCCCTTGCCTCCCATAACTCATTACTAAAATATTTATTTTCTTGCCTCGTGTTTTCAGTCAAATATTTTTACTCTCTCTCCTAGCATACCTACCTATTTCAATACTGGCTACCTTCCCTCCCCCCCATCCTCTCTCTTTCTCTCTCCCTCCCTCTCTCTATCTCTGTCTCTCTCTAATATTAGCACACCATCACCGTCACCCTGCCCGCCAAAACTTCGCCGCAATTTTTCATCTGCCAGTACCTTGTCACGTTAATGAAGAGGTATGTTTTCATTCTTTTTTTTTATTATTTACTATGTGGGAAGCGAGTACCATGTGTCAAATTAACTGGGCCAGTTCTGATGTGTGTGTAGTGGCTGTGGTAGTTGTGGTAGCTGTGTGATAGTGATGGCCGTGGTGGTTGTGGTTGAGGTGGTGCAGATACCAGTGGCTGTGGTGATAACAACTGTGGGTATGGTTGTGGTGGAAGTGATGGTGGGGATGGTTGTGGTGGAAGTGATGGTGGGGATGGTTGTGGTGGAAGTGATGGTGGGGATGGCTGTGGTGGTAATAATGGTAACGGTGATGATGATGGTGGTAGTGGCGGTGGTGGTGAAGAGGGATGATAGTGGTGATGAGGGTGGTGATGGTGATAGTGATGGTAACAGTGGTGGTGGTGGTGATAAACATGACTATAGGAGTGTTATATGTGATTTTTGTACATGTATTGGATTTAAAGTTGTGTTACTTTTGGTGATGATTTTAATGGTGATATATTATTATCTATGATTTCCTCCTCCTTCTTCCTACGAGTGACTTTACACTCCCTCTTCTGTCTTTCTTTCCTTCATTCTTTCCTCTTTCTTCTGCCTATGGGTTACTCTACACTGAGTAACAAGCCAAATGGTTTCCTGTGTACAAGGAAACTATTACTACATGTCACGAATTTTCTGCATCGTAGAGTCATGTAAAGTAAATTGTGACATTGAGTGATTTTGTGGGAGGAACGAATTATTATGAAATGTACGATGTTTCGCTCATTCTCTCAAACCTTCCGCTCGCGTGCTTGTATTCGCATCAAGTTGTCAAAACTTTTTTCATTCTCCCGCAAGTGATTGTTTTTGTGTGTTGTTTTTGTGTGCGGGTGGTGCGTTCCTCTGAGCGATAATTTTTGAATTGTCGGTCCCGCTCTGAGCCGTTACGCCGCCCGTGCCCCTTCCCACGCTCCTCGCGCCGTGGATTCAAATCAGAGCTCAGTCTGTCTGTAGACACAGTGCGTCGCAGTACGCCTTGAGAGGCTTGAGTGATTTCTTAGCGATTTCAGATCTCAGTTTGTGTTGGCGTGTGTCCAGGAAGCTCCCACCAATCCTTGGTGATCGTCGCAGCAGCTCGGTCTCATCTATACTGATTAGTATTTTCTTGTTTTCCTAGGCTTAAGCTTTTGAGATATTTAGCTGTTTGTCTGAGTGAGTGAGTGCATTTCCCTTCCTTTGATTTGAATTGGAGTCATGTAACATAAATTTATTTGCTTGTATTTAATAAATTTATAGTTCGTTTTCTTGAGCTTTGTTAAATGTAAGTCATTTAATTTTCCCACTTATTTAATACAGTTTTGCTACTCCACGTTAGCACAACTCTTTGTATTAAATCACGACTGGTACTTAGGCCAGCTTTTGGCATTAATCCTTAAATCCGTTGTGCTAGCTAGGAGTTTGGCTCAGCCAAGATCCTGTTTATCTTTATTATCATTTTTTGATTGTTAAGGGGAGAAACTAACTTTCTCAGAGGCCAGCGGTACAATATTACAGCCTACTTGAGCATCTAGTCTCTGCTGTGTACCGTTGAGAAAGTCTATAAATTCTCAACTCTAGAGAATTGGCGAAGTAAGCCAGCATAAAGTGCAATCGCTACTTGATTTCACGAGTCTATTCTCTCATAGTAAATGACTCGATAGTCATTCTTAGCACACACAGCTATATATTGTATACTCGAATTATACAATATCACATTATCCTCGTGAATTATACATTATCTTTTGAAATACCATAAATTTCCCCTGACATCTGGCGACCTCATTCCAGGATAAACTCCTAGCCTGAAATTATTACAGAATCACTTACTCACTTTTACTTATCAGTCTCAATTGTCGCTCAGTCTCAAACTAAGCACGATGAAATCCAGTGCATTCGTGCAAGAAGCTAAGGATATGGGGCTTACTAACCCCCAAGAAATTCTAGATTATGTCCTATTGCGCTTCAATTACGAGCAGCAACGTGAAAATGCCGCCCCTGAAGAGTGGAAAATTGAACGCGAGGAACAGCAGAAAGAGAGCGAGGAACGTCAAAAGCAGCGTGAGTACGAAGAACGGCAGAAAGAGAGAGAACGTGAACATGAGCTGGAAGTCCTAAAGCTAAAGCGAGACTCCTTGGCTTCAGGCACACCGGGTGCAGCTAATCCAAGCTCCTCTACTGCTCTCTCAGCACCTTTTCTAGCAACTCCACGTCTCAAGCTTCCTTCTTCCAAGGAAGGCGAGCGAATCGAGCCATTTATAGCTCGTTTCGAAGACATGGCAAACCTGTACGATCTGGATGAGGCAGCTAAGCGGCTTCAGTTCCAAAGCCTGTTTGAGGGCCCCGCCCTCGACATTCTCCACAGAATTCGCAGAGATAATCTCACGTATGAGATGATGAAGACCGTACTCATCAAAGCATACGGTCTTACTGTTGATCATGCTAGAAGTCAGTTCATGAAGGCGCGTCTCCAGGAAAAGGAGACAGCTGTTCAGTTCCTTGACCGTCTCACAGCATATTTAGGCGAATGGATGGAGAAGGACGAGACTCCCAGCACACGAGAGGGAATGATCGACCTCATGCTGCTCACACAGCTGGAAAAGTCATGGCCTGCTGAGCTTATGGCCCAGCTCAAGATGTCCAAAGTGAAGGACGCAACACAAATGGTAGAGAAGGCTGATGCTTTCTTCACTGTGTACGGATACCAAACTCGTAAGCAGCAGTACTGGAATAAGAAAGATACTGCTAAGTCTGGGAAGCAATCTCAGACTGAACCCCATCATCAAGGCCATTATCAAAATAATGGTCATGGTCCAGGCAAACCGCAGAAGGACCAGGGGCAGAATACTCAGAAACCTGACTGGAAGAGGTACTAGCAGTATTCTAACCAGCAGAAGTACCCTAACCAGCAGCAGTACCCTAAACAACAGCAGTATCAGCCACGCAATCGCCAACCGGGACAAACCTTTTCGACACCAGCCCCAGTGTATCGGAGGCAGGAGGCAAACGCAGCCTTCATTCCTCAACAAGCGCACGATGGTGCCGTCCCCACCAGCACAGCTCCTCCTTCACAGTTCATTAGTCCCCCTCAGACGGTGAACTCTCCTCCACAGGCCGTCAGTGCTCCTGCTCCCCAGATGGTGAGTACAATTCCTCATGCATCTAGTTCGGGTACGATCCCTAAGGCAAATACTCCTGTCAGATTTGAAGAGTTGTGTGCCATGCAGCATTATCAATGGCTGGCCGCTTCCTCCACAGGCCCTCCCACAGGTAACAGTGCCTTCCTTGTTCAGCCAGGGTTTGTGGGAGGTGTTTCTGTTAATGTACTGAGAGACAATGCTTCCTCAGGTTGTACTGTCAGGCAGAGTCTTGTTCGTCCTGAAGAGTATACAGGCAGACAGATCCAAGCTCAGCTTATTGATGGATCAGTGAGATTGTTCCCTGAGGCATGTATCCAGGTAGCATCTCCCTTTTACACAGGTTCAACAGTTGCAGTTGTCATGCAAGAACCTTTGTGTGACCTCATTATAGGCAATATACCAGGTGCCAAGTATAGTTACACCACAGATGTCACTACTTAGACTTCGGCTGCAGTAACACGAGCCATGGCCACGGCTCCAAATTGTGTTGCCCCAGTGACTATTGCATTGTCGCAAGATCTGATTTGTAGTCAAGATGTTGTCCAAGAGCAACAGACTGACCCGACCCTTGCTGTTGTGCGGAAGAAACAAAAGGGTAAAGTGACCAAGTATTCACGGGGTGGACGAGCCAGGTTCCTTCGCAAACAAGGACGGCTCTACCGTGAGTCACGAACACCCGAGGGCGAGGTTCGACTGCAGTTTGTCGTTCCCGCAAACTACCGCCAAGCAGTGTTAGAATGGGGTCATTGTTTAGCATCAGGAGGTCATATGGGCAAAAAGAAAACCCAAGGCCGTATCCGTGCTGACTTTTTCTGGCCAGGAATGGGACAGGAAATTAATAGTTTTGTGCACTCCTGTAATGTGTGTCGACGTACCACCATTCAGGAAAGTTTCCTTCCCGCGCTGTTTGAATCCACGCACATAAACTCTGAGTCGTGTGAGAGAGAGGGCAGTGACAATGTGGGCGCAGACCTGATGTCTCACCTTCTGAATAATGATTAATGTGGGTATCTGTTGTACACTGGGTTCCCTAAGACTGTGCTGTTCTAAGAGATTTGAGTAATCCAAGAACTAGCTTGGTTCCCAGTCAGTACTATGCTGCTAAGATCTCACGTCTCGCTTGTTGGCCCCACAGGACATAATATGTCTGGGGTCTGTACATACATATGTACTGTAGCTCATAAGTGCACATTCTCGGCGATCCCAGCCGAGGACACCGACGACAAGTCCTTATTAGTCATAAGCGTAGGGCTTGTGCATATTGTATGTACCGTAGATTAAGGTAGGTTAAGGGGGAAGTCCGAGACCCCGCAGAGGCAATCTGAGGCTGTGTTTGAATTACCTTGTGGTGTATCTCGAGCTGTGGGCCTCCCTGAGGATTCCCGGAGATTACACAGAAGCCACATGAGTGTTCACACCCATGCAGGGTGTTAAAATGTGACCTGCCCAAGTTTGCATAGGGATTCTCGACTACCGTTACTAGTTATAAGTGTATAGTTATAAGCGACCAGTCACGGTCAACCCAACCGAGGACACCGATGACAAACGGGCAGTCGGGGTGATGAGCCCTTTGTAATGATAAGTATAGCTATAAGTGTGCAGTCACGGTGAACCCAACCGAGGACACCGAGGACAAACGGGCAGTCGCGGTGACGAGCCCTTCGTAATGATAAGCATAGCTATAAGTGTGCAGTCACGGTGAACCCAACCGAGGACACCGAGGACAAACGGGCAGTCATGGTGACGAGCCCTTTGTAATGATAAGTATAGCTATAAGTGTGCAGTCTCGGTGAACCCAACCGAGGACACCGATGACAAACGGGCAGTCGCGGTGACGAGCCCTTTGTAATGATAAGTATAGCTATAAGTGTGCAGTCGCAGTGATCCCAGCCGAGGACACTGATGACAAACGGGTAGTCGCGGCGATCCCAGCCGAGGGCACTGACGACGAGCTCTTTATTAGGCGTAAGTGTAGGTTAAAAAAGGCAACCATTAAGGAAACAATGGCGACATATGTACGAAACTTGCTGTTAACTGACTTTCAGCCAAAGAGTACTTTCTGTTATGTATGGATTGATTGCTGGGTGGATGAAATTGTAATTTAGTGCAAATTCTTTCATTGACACTATTGATGCTCCACCTTGACTCATCCCACAGGTACAGTTGTTGGGTGAAGATGTCCAGGACCATTGATTGTCTCTACTGCACACTGCCACTTCTTCTCCTCTGCCCTCGTCGCCTTTATTATGGCATTAATATGTATTATTATTATTGCTTTACACGTAGGTACAGTTACACTACAACTGTCACACCTACACCGTGTATCACATACACCACGCTACATAACAATTAGTTGTCAATATAAATGTAGCGAACTTTCGCTCAGTTTGACCTGAATACAGGATTTTTCACTGTCGTCTCAGAGTTTTTCCCTCAAGCTTGCTTTTCTTAACGTAAATACGAGGTTTTTACGCTCATGGGCAACAATGTTTTTCTCCTGTAACAGGATAGTACACACACCACAGTGTGAATCTTGTGTGACTGAGCTAGGATGCATATATATACTGTATATAATGTCAAATTTTACTAAAGTAAAATTTGAATTTTTTCAGGGGCGTAATGTCACGAATTTTCT
>JAGKTI010042642.1:0-10078 GCA_018397915.1 Birgus latro
CCATAGCTGTGAAATGACTATGGTACTCTGTTTGAATTGGCCTAAAAGTACCATCTCTCCGTCTTGAATGCTGGGCCATAGCAATAGTTTTGCGCTGAAATATGATGCTCCTCACGAAGAAATGCTATGGAAAAGCGGTGGCGCCCTAGTGCTGTGTTTCGTGTCAGAACTTCTTGAAAAAACTGGATGAGGACGAAAATCTAGGCCAGGTTAAGGTGAATCCCTCCAATACCATGATGTCATTTCCTCCATTACCGTGACGTCACTTCAGTTTCATTCCCGCCATCTCCTCAGGGAAAACATCTGCATACTGGTGGTAGTTGTTATCAGCTTATCAATGCCTTAATGATCGCGTCTCGAGGAAATCTAACATCAGAGGCGACGGAGATAGAGATGTTGAGAGTCAGTGGAGGAGAGGCGGTGGCAAAGTGGCTGGTGTCTGAGGGGAAGGAAATCTTGTGAAATTATTACATTAAGTACCAGTGTTTTCTCTGCTCTATTTTCTAGCTACCTCCAGACGATTTTATTGAACTTAAGGGAGATTTTTTTTTCTCTCGAACTGGAAAGGTTGAAGAGAGACTTTGCGAGCTTTGATTAATCCCTTCACTAAAAGAGTTAAATAAAATCGTTGAGTAAACTCTTCTGGTGGCGATTTGACTGTGACGAACCAGACGCCAGTGTAGTGTAATTAGCCGCGGGGATTGAAAGGTGAAGGTTAGGAGGGAATCTCTTGCCTGACGCCGCATGTTGTGAGGGGTGATCAAGCGGATATGGAAAAGATAAGGATGGACTTAAAATTGATGGTGCCTCTGGTCATCGCTGCAGCAGGTACGTACGTCTTTATCAAATCTGAGTGTTTTATCGGCCATTCAGTACAAAGCCCCGTCTAGCCTGGTTAATGAAACATCAGTCTTGCTCCTAACTCTTCCACAAAGATATACGAAAAGCATTTTTTTTTAAGTAACGCAAGACCCGTAAACCATTTTAATTTTAGGTAACACAAGATCAATTCAGTCACCCCGCGGAGAGTTACACAAACACACTTACCATCGACTCCATGACGTATCTGGGATGTGTTTCTGCAGGACGAACAGAGACGTGGGGAGATTCGACACCCTTCTTTCCTTGTCCTTCCTGCAAATCGATATAACTTGCGATAGCATCTTTCTCGAAACTAATGTCTGCTGTTACAAGGGCAAACGATGTGGAAACATTCTGCCTCTCCCTGATTCGTCCTGGGAAAAAAAAAATCACAGTTCAGTTCACCTATATATCCTATTGTCAGACGCCTTAGTCACCTCCACGTCGCTCTGTCTTCTGCAGTGTTATTACCCTCCCCCCAGTTCACACTCTCCCTCTCTCACATATCTCTCCATCCCTCCATCTCAGTCTGGGTCTCCCCCTCCCCCACACTCACACTCTTCTCCGTAAACCTTTTCCTGAGAGATTTATTTTGCTTATTATGCCTTACTGTCCTACTTTGTGTTATATAAATCCTTCCAATATCGCCATACTCCCCATAAGTAACGTATAAAAGGATATTAACCAGCCATATCCAAAAACAGATCACCAAGGAGGAAGTGTTACGGAGCTACCTTACCTAACGAAAATACAGGCCTTAACCACTTCCCCACGATGACGTCTTTTTATAATGTAGATTCTGTTGCTATCGGAAAATTTTATAGGATAGTCCCCCCTGGTAAAAATGAGGCCAATGGATGCACTGATCTGATTAACCCCTCCAAATCTTAAATAAATAAATAAATAAATAAATCTATCCAAAACTACGTAAAATCATCTGAAGGCAGCGAGAATAAAATATAAGATACAGGGTTAAATGTGCTAAATGTGCTAATGCTTTCGATATGAGGGTTCTTTCCAAAGTTGAATTTATCGTTAGGAAGCAAAAGGAATAAAACCGTAAAACGTCACCTTACTGTGCGTGTGCTGACAGGTGTGGTGGTAGGGAATGTGGTGGTGGTTGACGGTAGAGGGCAAGATACAGGACCCGCCACAACAACTACCACAGCAACCGATACCTCCACCGATACCACCAGTACCATCTTTACCACCACTGACAACACCACCAGTACTGCCTCTGCCACCACTGACAACACCAGCATCACCGCTAACTCTGACACCTCCACCAGTACTAACATCTTACCCATCGATTCATCCGTGAGTAAACCAGACTTGTGTGTGTGTGTGTGTGTGTGTGTGTGTGTGTGTGTGTGTGTGTGTGTGAGAGAGAGAGAGAGAGAGAGAGAGAGAGAGAGAGAGAGAGAGAGAGAGAGAGAGAGAGCATGAAGCAACTGATTCAAGTGGATGCAGTTATCATGATTCTTGGGCTTATTTTTCCCCCCACGTGATAACTTACCGCAGACACGAACGTATCAGTTTTATTTTGCGTGATAAGAGTTTTTATTATATACAAATAGCCTTGGTATCCAGAATTACATGTAGGAGCTTCTCGTATTCATTGCACCACATCTCCACGAGGCCTAACTTCTTCATTTTCATACGCTGGGGTTCAGACGGGTGTTTGCTTTACATATTCGACCAGCGATCAGATTCCTTTAACTGGACTACTTGTATTTGGTGTTTCAGAGGGATGCCTTCACGCGGTGGCATCCATATTATCCCACATACAAACTAGTTATACAAATGTCCCCAGTATCACCCGGCTTACCAGACTAGTTATACAAACGTCCGTCAACTCCTTCCAATCCCCGAAAGGAAGATGGTGGCTTGGAAGGCAGAAGAACAGCGAATTCAGCCTACAATGCATCGGGTTCACGGAAATTAGTCTGGAGCCACAACAACAGCTATAACTTTCTCCAACTATGTATTTTACCGACACAGACAGAGGCATGGGGCGCGGACGAGTGTGAAAACAGCGGCTTGACTGTGACCTACCTCCACGACACCACCTCCACCCTCCACCTCCACACAACGGACCTAGAGAAGCCGCAGTGTGGAGGGCAGTGGCTGTGGGTGGTGGATCTGGGCAACGAGACGGAGCAGCAGCACATCCGCCTGGCCATAGCCTCCCTCCACCTCCGCACCGCCTCCCTCATCCACATTACTCAGAATCAGGCCTACGGTGTGGGGGACTTTCTTCTGATTGGCACTGGTAGGGTGTATGTGTGTGTGTGTGTGTGTGTGTGTGTGTGTGTGTGTGCCACCCAATTTCACTTAACATCCAGTTTCAGTAAGTTACCTTGTTTTCCGCCATTTCAGGCATTTACCATCATTTTTCAGCTGTTTACCACTCTCCGTCATTTCCCACCAAATTTCAGTCATTTGCCACCAGTTTTAGTAATTTTCCACCCTATTTCAACTATTACCATCCTATTTCAGTCATTTCCCACCTTATTTCAGTCATTTACCACCCTATTTGACTAATTTTCACCCTAGTTCAATTATTCACCGTCCCATTTCACTCATTCACCACCCTATTTCCGCCATTTACCACCCAGTTTCAGTGCCTCTTCACCCTCTCCTCCAGGCAGCTCCGTGCTCTCAGGAGACGAGGCTCTGTACTACGGGGGTCGTGACGAAGGGGAGGTGATGGTGGCTGAGTCGGTGGCGCATGTTTACCTAAGCCTTCAACCCGCCATCCTCGTCAGCAACAGCACTAACTTCTCCCTCATCATTAATTACACTAGCCAGGGTAACTGAGAGAGAGAGAGAGAGAGAGAGAGAGAGAAAGAGAGAGAAAGAGAGAGAGAACTAGGATAATCTACTGACCTAGACAAGGGAAGTATTGATGGCGGTATCTTCTGTGATGTAGTTAACCTGAATCTCTCCGCTGATGAGGGGTTTCAAAAAAGTGGCCCAGCTTATCAGATTACCTCGACGTTTTTCACCTGATATAGTTCTCTCTCTCTCTCTCTCTCTCTCTCTCTCTCTCTCTCTCTCGCATTTTATTTCAACTGACACCAGACGATTTTATGCGGCATAGACCGAGTCTTAAGAACCTACGGGCATTAATACTGATAACGTGAACCCGTTGGACTGGAGGCCGAAATTGCCCTTCTTTCGCAATCCACCATCCTCCTTTCGGGGAATGGGGGAGGAAATTGAGGGACGTTTGTATTACCGGGGTGTTCTACCACCCGGTCATATAGGTGCCACCACGTGAAGGCGACCCTTTCAGACACCTAATAAGACAGGATAAAAAAAAAAAAGATAAAATAAAAATTAATAAGAACTCTCCCACTGCATCGTGTCTGCCACTGAGAAACGGAATGCCCCGAAACTGGCCCCATGAAACGGAGTGTTCTTATGCCAACGTTTACCCCGTGCTACAAAATCGGACAATTTGAGTCAGAATACGTGTGATTTCTACTTGAGTCGTAAAGGCCTCAAGGTGTTAAGCAAGCTGTAAATCGGCCCTAGAAGTTTTTATTTTATCTAGCTATTTATTTATTCTGCTTATCTTTACACAATGACGGCCTGTTTCCCCCCATCAGATGTCCCTACTACCACCATCGCTCCCGTCACGCTGCCTCCACCCGGGTCCAACTACACCACATGGATTGACTTGGACGGCCTCCACCCTCCCCATAACGTAAGTAGCTTCTGTTCACTTTTTCATAGAGGATAATGTGGTGGAGGTGTCGACCCCTTCAGCCAGACACCCTATTCTTTCCTTTACTTATCTTTATTTATTTATTCGCCCACTTCACACACCTTTCTCTCACAATACGGACAGATCTTCAGCGTCACTGTTATGGTGGAAAATTTGTGCTGTAAATATAAAATGTTGTGAAAAGGATGGGCATGGATGTGATAAATTTAAGTGTCGTGTGTTTAAAGGTCGTGGAAAATTTGCGTTGTAAAATTAAGTGTTGTAATGGTATGTTTGTGTCATAAATTTCAGTGTTGTAGCCGTAGACTCAAGTGTTGTGGTGTATTTTTTTAAGTGCTAAGGTACATTTTACGTGTTGTTGTGTAAATGTAAGTGTTCTGGTGTAAATTTAAGTAATGTGGTATAAATATAAGTGTTATTCTGGCACAGGTGAGCGAGGATGACCACGTGGAAGGAGTTAAGCAGGCTGTGGCAGATATCACATCCCAGTACGCCAGTGAGCATCTCTCTATCGATATCAACATCACGTGAGCACCCCATCCCACGCTTGTCGGTATAATAATAATAATAATAGTACAGTAGTAGTAGCAGTAGTAGTAGTCGTAGTAGTGGAAGTAGCAACAATAGCCTAACCCAATCAAACCTAACCTAACCCAACTAGCTAAACATCCTACAGGAGCGATGACGTCCTGGTGCAAGGGTTAAGGACATGTTCGGTCGGCTGTTCCCCCGAGTGCATCTCCTACAACGTCTCCGTCAGCTTCCTGAACCCTTGGAGCGGAGAGAGGGTGTTCACAGGCACACTCCTCGACGAAGCCTTTACAGATCCCGCCTACGCCACCGTCTGGGCCTCACACCTCACCCCGGAGACACAGGTATTATTGTGGACGTAAATTTTGATCCACTTCCTTAATTTAAACAGCGAGACATCGAACAGTGACTTCCAAAACCCAGAAACGTAAACAGAAAAAAACTCTACCCATGTTTTGATTTATACAGCTGAACATACTTTGCATTTTGGGTAAGTAATGTATAACTTAAATACCTGTTACAATAACCTGACACCTGTAGACTCATAACATGGGAACTTACTAGCTATCTTAAAACCCTAAATGGTTGGATAAAAGTGTACGATATTGTTTGCCATACCTGTACGTACGCAAACAGCTCTTTATTCCCAGCGAAGCAGAAAGTATATATAACCATACAGACAACGGGAAATATCAAGGACATCCGAACTACGGGATTTGCTTCTGATATTTTAGGTCTCGTCTTTCTAAATTTTAAAAACTAGTGGCCTCATCAGACACTGCTATACACGAGATCTTGGAGAGGAAGGTAAACCGCAGCTGTTGCCAGGATTATTAAAATACATGACAGAAAATAAAGATGTGTTTATTCTGTAGACCTTAGTTATACCTGTGAAGGGGAGGTGTGTCCCTTTGTTATTCCTCTGATTGATATGGGAGAGGGGAGGGAGAGGGGAAGGAGACAATGATTCCTAATGTTCACTGAGAAGAGTGTACGTGGACTACAAACCCACCCTAACCTTACCAAACCAAACCAAACCAAACTAACCTAACTCAACCTAACATGAGATGCGTCAGTGCAGGTTATGAAAGGTGAGTGTTCGAGGCATTGTCGTGATGGGTGCTGGCTGTGGTGGTGGCTGTGGTTGTGGTGCACTGTACAGTGTTGTGGTGTACTGTACTTTGAGGTGTGTCGATGCAGGTGTGTCGTGTATGGGAGTACGGTACGAGGTGGTGGAAGGTGATAGCTGTGGTGCTCGGTGGGGCTGTGGTGGTCAACTTGGTGATCCTGGCTGTCTCATCCGTCTGGCAACGCAGTTGGTAAGTACCCATGGTATACATACATACATACATATATACATACAGAAGCAGTAAGCACCCATCATCCATCCATCCAGTATTCTGGCCATCCGTCCATTCATACACACATACAGTACACCGACCTATCTATCTATTTATCTATCCATCCACTCATACATACATACGTACTGTACATATACGCACACACAAGCAGTAAGTGCCCACCTTGCGTACATGCATTTATACATATATACATAATGCTTTTATGAGTAAATCCTAGTTTCGTTAGCACGTGAGAGCTGGTAGCACTTCTTCCTTGGCGATTTGTTACATATTAGCCTACATCTCAGTACTCACTTCTTATTGTACATTTGCCTTTTCACTTCCGACATAGTTTTCACCAGTAATATGCCAAGGGAACATATCACAGGATATTCATGTGTAATACGCAAAGTAATTCAACGAGGAAAAGGTGCTACAAAATTTTAAAGCCGTCGAAAATGCTGCCACCAATCTCAGAAATCTCTGGCAACGCTGACTGAAGCCTCCCCGCAACACACAAGAATCCACCATTTGAAAGACAGGAAAATGGCAATATATGAACCATCTTGTATCAACGACAATACTACACCCACTTCTGCATGTTTATTATACAGTATTTTCTAAAGCTGTCAATTCCTTTAACCCAAAGATGTCTTTACTTACGTATCCCAAAGAGAAAAGGCTTTAGTTTCTGTTTCTTAATGGTTTTGGAGTTTTTCTTGCCAACGCTAGTTGATTTCTTTCCCCATGGATGATACTTTTTTGCAAGATGAGTCAAAGAGGATATTGACGGACAAGGCCCTGTGAAGCACAGATTGCACTCTAGAAGTTGAAATTTAATCTCTATCTGTACATTCACCTTCTTCCCTGCACTTCTCTCTCTCAGGCGGCGGCGGCTGTACAAGCAGTGGCTGAGTGAGGGGAAAGGGAGGTCTGAGTCCGTGCTGGGGTTCTCAGGCGCCTCCGTCGCCTCCAGGGCTTCAGAACACAAAGCCATACCCTTCCAGAGGCGCCACCAGTTCGACGTGGCGGAGGAGGAGGATGTGGCTGAGGTGAGATGCTTAGCTATTATTATTATTATTATTGGCACCTGGTGGTTTAGTGGGTAATTAAGGCGTTCCAGTTGGACTGAGCCTGTGCAGGTTTACATCCAAGGGGAGATTGGGGTTTATTGCTCACCTAACGTCACTCAGGGATGAGTGAGGCTGATCGCTCTCATCATAAATGTCAGGACCAACTTGCCTACCCTCGTGTTTCTACGCTCCTCATGGGGCAACACAGGATTAGATGATGTATGTATGAATGAATTATTCTTATTATTTACTATTATTATTATTATTGTTTTTATTACTATTATTATTATTATTTAACGAAGATATCTATTTTATATGTATGCTTGTGTTAAATTTCTCGCATCTTCTTTTTTCTTCTCTTTCCCTCTCTTCTTCTTCTCTTTCCTCCACTTCTTCATCATCTTTTCGTCGTCGTCGTCGTCGTCCTCCTCCTCCTCCTCCTCCTCTTCCTCTCTGCTCATGTCATCTAGAGAGAGAGAGAGAGAGAGAGGATCTTCTCACCACAAATCGTGTAATAACTGTTGTCCCTGTAAGCACCTACTAACCCACTGACTCACTAACCCACTGACTCACAAACCCACTGACTCACAAACCCACTGACTCACATACCCACTGACACAAACCCACTGACTCACAAACCCACTGACTCACAAATCCACTGACTCACAAACCCACTGACTCACAAACCCACGGTCTTACTCTCTCACTCCCCGCAGGACGCCTCATGCTACAGAGAGTATGACGCCCACTCCATGAACTTCCACCCGTCTAGACACCACCCGCATCTCGGTAAGACCTTAAAAACAGGGACTGAACAGGGCTGCGGCAAATATATCCAAAAAGAAAGCACATTATACCATACTTCTTCTAAAGAAATTATGTTTGTTAGTTGTCTGTACAATGTGTCCAAAAAAATAATATCAAGCGAAAGATGAGTGACAAAGGCGAATTACTAATGGCATTATGATGAATGTGTGGATATAGGCCGCGTTGCGGAGGCTGCCAGTAAACTAATAGTATATAATTATGTAGCCCAAAACTGCCTAAATTACAATGAATTAGACATCAGACGAAATTAAGAAAAGTTGTTGAAATACTTAACAGGGTGAACAGCTGGAAGACTTTAGGGGAGTGTTCAGAAAGATGAAGAACACATAGGAATTCCCCACGGTGAGCAGAAATTCTCCTCCTTCAGTGCCTCCTTTAAGGGATGCGACGGGGATGCTGAGGTCAGGCTCAGGGTGGTTAGTCGTCTTGATGAAGGTTTCTGAGAAATTTGTCCTTGCGGCCATCTGAGCAAAGGCATGTCTTGGCTGAAGGGACGGAGGACCTTCGGGCCTTCCCTGCTGCAGGAGGCAGACATGGGGAGCCTTTGCAGAATGGCTGGTAGGCCGCCTCTATCTGATTCACATGCTGCTGCTTATGCTGGTTAATTACACTAACCTGTGCCGGCCACTACAAAAGCAAATGCCTGTGGAGTGACCATCGGTGTTCCTCACAGACCCTGTCACTCTGAAACACGAAGAAGGGCCCTACTTCTCCTCTCCTGGTCCGACTGGGTATTCGTTTCACAATGCTTCTTCAGCTTCTTTTATCCCCAATATCGCCACGGGGGCACGGGGGCTCAGAGGTAGAGCATCAAGCTCGGGACCGGGGGGTCGCGAGTTCGAGCCGCGCCCGGGACTGCCGTGCCGGGAGGGGTAGCGCCCTCCTGTTACCTAGCGGGGCTATATGATCTCACTGTAAGGTCTAGCTCGGGGGATTCTTTAATCCCTTTTTAATCCCCAATATTGCCAGGGGTTATCGAGTCCCAGCATTATCGTCATCGGCATAATAGGTGTGCTTGGGTGACAAAGTACCGTTAGACCATTAGGAAAGGCAGAGTTGACGTGCCTCGTAAGTGTCGCTGCTACTGAGCACCAAGGCCTTGCTGAGCACAAGTGTGTCCAGGCTGCCTCAGTAATAAAACCAAAAGCAGAATTTCAAGTGGAACCAGGTTTTATTTCTCTCTCTGCCCCATCCATGTTACATCTCTGCTGTCTCGCCTTCCATCTAAATTTGGGCTATGCACTCCGGCTGCCATCTCTAATACATTTGCCACCACTACCACCACCATATATACGATAACCACACCGAAAATTCCTAATAAAAAACGACATCAAACTCCCGAATAACACACACACACACACACACACACACACACACACACACACACACGCACACACACACACACAGTGGCGCAGTGGTAGTGTTCTCGCTTGCCATGTGGTAGACGGGAGTTCGCGCCTCGCTCAGGTTGCGAAAAGTTTCACTGACGAAGTGGATGGTTACTGTCCCCCTTGAGCAAGGGGATGGGTGTGTGCGTGTGTGAAGGTCACAGCCTTGCCCATAGATCGGACTATATGAGCTCTCAGCTCCCTTCTGGGAGGGTAAAAGCTGACGATCACTACCATCAAGTGATCCTGACCGACCCGGTGAGTTACACACAGGGGCGGCAGAGAGAGAGAGAGAGAGAGAGAGAGAGAGAGAGAGAGAGAGAG
>JAGKTI010042643.1:0-10078 GCA_018397915.1 Birgus latro
TGTACTCCATACACGGGTGAATAAAACCCGTGTACAAGGTCAACAACTGTGGCTCACTTGGTGTTGCTACCGCTGTTATTCAGCAGTGTTTAGGCGCGGTCGAGGTGAGTGAATGCCATGGTGACAGCGCAGTCGGCTACCCAGCCGGTTCAAGGAGTGCCCATAGATGACGAGGCTATGCTGGAGGTCGGACCTACCCAAGGCAAGCATGGAAGACAGGCACCTCGGGATGAAGAGGAGGATGGTGGACTGGACGACACATCCCACTCAGGGAAGTATTTCAAGCTCACACCATCTACTGACAACATCACAGGTAAGAGCTTGATCGCTTTCTTAGTCCGCACTTTAGGCAGCAGTGCAATTTTCTCCAACCCCAGAGCACTGTCCAAGGCCATCAATGCCTGCTCTTGGAGCAGATACAGTGTGAAGGATGAGCTTCGGGTATTGGGACAAGGGGCTGCCTTTTGCTTCTCCATATCAGAGGCGAATCTAGCCAAGCTGCCTGCCCCTCCTGAATCCCTACCTTCCCTGGGAGAATGGAAGGTCAAGTGCTTATTAATTAGGGAAAATCAGCCCTATGTCACTTGACCTGTCTACTGATGACATCCTTTCACAGCTTCACTGCCTGAGGTCAGGAGGCCGCCTTGTAGAGGTTTCACACCTCACCTCCCGATCTGGACAGGACGGCACACAGGTCCAGTCTCGGGTTGTTTGCCTCAAGTTCGAGGACCCCCTGCCAGAGAAAGTCATACTGGGATATTCATGCTATACGGTAGGTACTTACACCTTTCCACTGTTACGCTGTTTCATTTGCCACCAGTTTGGGCACGGATCCCTCTACTGTCAGTACGTCCGATGCACACACTGAAGCCGCTTTCACCCCTACCGCTCCACCACTGGGGAGCCTTGACATAGGACCCTTACTGTTTTTTCTGTGGCGACACACACACCATCATATCACGATCTTGTCCAGTATATCAACAAGCCCTTGCCACCCATGTAACAACAGCCCGAACCAACCCATACTCCCTACAGCCTGTGAACACCAAGCTGCGCTCCCTCAATCCAGCACCGCGCACTGCCACACCCCCTCGCCCCGCTCAGTCAGCACTAACCGTCTCCTCTCACCCACCCAGCCAACCCATGCAGCAGGGCCTCAGTTTTGCTGCAATCACCTCCAACCGTTTCTCTGCCCTACAGGATCTTCAACCACCAGAGGTGGACATCACCGCAGGGAATCTGACACGGCCACACACCTTTCCATCCATTTCCAGCTCTGAAGCCCCAACGTCATCGTCCCCATCCCACTCACAGTACGAGGCCAGTCTCTGATCCAGCCACTCCCGAGTTTGCTGATCCCGACGCCCCTCCTGTGGTTCCCCCGACCAGTCCATCCCAGCCGCATCCCTGCCCCTCAATACCTCGTCCCCCCACTGCACACCGCTCAGCCCCTCACCCATCTGCACCACCCCCTCATCAGGACGAATCTCTGACACCCTCTAGCCCCCACGGAACACCAGTAACTGACTCTTTTATCCGCATACTGATGGATGCATTACCTTTGTACCAAGATGGTCTGTCATTTCTGGATATCTTTACCAGACTCATACTGCGTGTGCTTTCCCTCCTCACCCAACAATAGTGGCGCCCCCACACATCAGCCATTTCTTCCTCTGGAATGCCCGCTCCCTCTTGCGTGAGACACACGACCTGAAAATGACACTGACCTCCTTTTCCCATGGGGTTGTTGGCATCTGTGAGACCTGGCTTTCCCCTTACCTCCATCTGTCCTTCCGGGGCTACCACGTCGTTCACACGGATCGCCAAAGAGTCAGAGTGGGTGTTGCAATTTTGGTCCATGACTCCATCCCCTGCTCAGAACTCACAATCCCTAAGCCTCCCCAAGGTGTCATAGAACTCCTTGCCGTCCGCCTTTGCCTCTCCATGGGATGGCTCACAGTAGCCGTCGCATACAACCCGTCAGGATGTGACCCTGGAAAAGCTCCGGTACTACCAAGACCACCTCCAACCACCATGCCTCCTCATGGGGGACTTTAACACTTGCCATCCACATTGGGACCCATGTGTACAGCATGGCTCTATGAATTGATCGGGTAGATCTATCTTTAGCTTCCTCCTCAAGAGTTCCCGCTTCACCCTCCTCACATCTATGGGTCTCCAGACTCGCTTCAACCCACAGACCGGTCGTCCATCCACTCTAGACCTCTGTATGGGCGACCCATTATTTCAGCATGCGGCTGTGACAACTGGCCCTTACCTCGGGAGTGACCACCTCCCGGTTCTCCTTGACATTGCCGGCCGGTCACCCCCAGCTGAGTATGCCCCATGCCCCTGCTGGCAGTTGGCCCCAGACTGATGGCCACAATTCAGTGCAGCCCTTAGCATCCCTCACCCCCAGTCAGACTTGTCCCTAGAAGACCGGGCAGCCAAGTTCTCTCCCTCATGGAGGCAGGACGCTTTGTTTTCAAATTATCGTCATGACGAGATACGACTCACTCACCGGTGCCGTGGTGGACTGACGACTGCACCCATGCTGTTCGGGCTCGATGCTCTGCCTGGAATGCTTGGAGACGTAACCCCTGTCCCCGACTCAAGATTCAACATTGTCGCCAGGAAGCAGAATGCAAACGCACCCTATCCTTGGCGTGACGCACAGCTTGGTCAGCCTTCTGCTCTTCTCTGTCCTTCTCCAGCTCCACATCCAGAACTTGGAACTTTGTCCAATCGATGAAGGGACTCCACACCTCACACTCATACCCTCTGGTCAAAGATGGTGCCACTCTCGTCACCCTCCACGACAAAGCAGAATTCCTGGATCAATTCTTCCAATCAAAGCCTGGTGTCCCCGCCCCCCTGGTGATATCAGACCATCTCCAGCAGGTCATCCAGGGTGGGATCTCGTCCTCCTCTTTGGAGGGACTTGCCTCTCCATTCTCCCCTCCTGAACTCCAACACGCACTGCGTTCTACCAGAAGTGGGAAAGCTTGTGACCCTGACATGGTCCCCAATGAGTTCCTTAAACATCTCCCACCCCCTCGTCGTTACCTCTCTCCTATGCCTGTTCAGTGACAGCTGGCTGTCAGGCACTTTCCCTTCCTCATGGAAGGAATCCTTTCTCCCCTTTCCCAAACCAGGACTGGACCCCTCCCTGCCTTCCTCCCATCGACCTATTGCCATATTATCAAATGTCGCCAAGGTGCTCGAACGCATAGTTGCCAGGCGCTTCACGTGGTGGCTACAACACCATGGTCTCCTTCAGGAGGACCAATGTCTTCAGACCAGGTAAGAGCACCGCGGACATCCTTCTCCAGACTGAACACCACATCCGCTCTGCATATTGCCACCGCCGATGCCTCCTGGTAGCTTTTGTAGACATTCAAAGTGCAACTGACTCAGCCCCTCATCCTGGCATACTATATAAACTAAGCACAAAGGGAGTGCAGGGTCCAGCCCTGACCTGGGTGTGCAGTTTTCTCACTGACCGAACATTCGCCATATCCCTTGGGAATACACAATCATCTGTTCAGTGATCCAGAGCAGCATCCCACAGGGCTCTGTTCTTAGCCCCCTCCTTTCTAACGTCTTGCTGTCAGACATCCCCCGAGTCCCGTGAGTCTCCATCCTCATCTTTGCGAATGAAGTCTCTCTCCTCTGTAGTGCAGATCAACTATGACACCCAGTCGGGCCTACAGCAGGCAACAGATGTCTTTGTCGCCTGGGCTGCAGCATGGCGTCTGACAATGAGAGCTGGCAAGAGCTCTCTGATATGCTTCACCCTGCGCAAACTCCCCACCTTCCCTCATATCCGGATAAACGGCTCTCCTGTACCTCTACAATCAAGGCACACCTTTCTTGGACTGCAATTGGATGGCCCCAGACCGATTTGGAAACATCACATAGAATACCTCCGATCCTCCTGCCTTCGACGACTAGACATCGTGAGTAGCCTAGCGGGAGTGCGTTTGGGTTCTACCAGGGAGACACTACTCCATCTTTACTCTTCATTCATCCTAAGCCGACTCTCCTATTGGTCATCAGTATATGGGTCTGCCTCCTCTTCTCACCTGCAGAGGCTGGATGTAATCCAAAACACTGCCCTCTCCACAGGCCTAGGGGCCTTTAAGTCATCCTCAGTTGTATCTCTTCATGCCAAATCAGGAATGCTCTCCCTTTCCACGCTGCGTATTGGTCTTGACTGTCATCTCCTCCACTGTCTTCTTGGACATTCCCCCCAACACCCGCTTTCTATCCTATATTCTAGCGTCCCTCTAGTCAGTCCTTCCCCCTCAGTGGCCTCGGGCAAACCCACCCTTCATTTTTCGTCGACTACAGTCCTGTCATACCTTATCTATCCCAGCCCCGTCTTCTGCCCCCACTTCCCCTATCTCCCCTGTCCTTCCATGGCTTGACCTTCTCCCCATCCCATTTCAGAAGTCCTGATACCTCAATCTATGGAGGCTTCTCTCGAATCTTTACCGATGGTTCATACTCCCCTCCCGCCTCCTATGCCTCAGCAGTGTACTTTGACGACCTCTCCCTATGCCAGACCTGGACCCTATCTGGACCCCACTCTGTCCTCACTACAGAACTATACGTCATCCTCCAAGCACTGACCTTTGTAAAACACCATTTGCCACCCCAACCAGTAGTACTTTATGCCAACTTCCAATCATCTTTACACCTCCTCCTCTCCAGTCGGCCATCCTCTCATGTGCGACTAGTCCATGCAATTCACTCCCTCCTTGTCTTTTTTGCCTCTCCTCCTTGGACCATGCACCTTCAGTGGGTCCCCTCACATGCTGGCATTCGCAGCAATGAAACTGTAGACCACGCAGCTCAGCAAGCCCTCCATTCCCAACACTTCACTCAACTAGACCCGGATCCCACAGCTCTCCGCTCCCGTATCTGACAAGCCTGCAGATCTCTTTGTGAGCAGTCCCTCTCCCATGATCTAGCTGCAATCTCTCTAGGACTCATCTGTGCTGATGAAGCAACTCACCCCTGGGCCCACCATGCCTGCTGCCAATTGGACGTGGCCCTCACCCCTCTGCACATTTGCCACACTGATCTGAATGGCCACCTACACCATCCAGGTATTATAGAATCCCCATGGTGTCCCTGGTGTCCCCGTATCAAGGAGACTGTTGAGCACTTCTTCTTGTGGTGTCCCAGATTTCAATCCCACCGGGTGGCCCTCCAAGACCACTTGCCTACCCTTGGATACCCCTGCCTCTCCCTCCCTCTTCTACTTGGTGGTGGCTCTGGTGACCCTGACACACATCTACAAGTTATGCACCTGCTGCGTGGATTCCTGCAATTGTCAGGGCAGCTCCCCCGCCTGTGACCTAAGACCCTGCACCATCAGCTGAGGAAGGGCAGTGGGCCGTGTCCTCGACCGTGGCCCTTTATACCCAGAAGAAGAAGAATCTACAGTGACCCTTCTCACAAACTGGACAGCAGAACATAGTCACATTCCACACCTCACCATAAACAACACTCCCCTACCACACACACACACCCAAAATCCGTGGTGTAACATACATCAATGTCATTTAAACAACACATTACAAACACTAAAAATAAAATAACACCAAGACTCAATACCTTAAGGTCACTTGCCCATACAACATTTGGACACAACAAAGAGACCACCACCATAGCATATAAACAATATATACGTTCAGTGGTGAATTATGCAAGCCCTGCTTGGGCTCCTAACCTCACTAAAGTACACTATAACACTCTACAGACCATACTGAACAAGGCCTTACAAATAATCCCAGGCTGCACAGCTACTACACCCACAGACCACCTACATCAAGAAACCAAAGTCTTCAAAGTCAAGGATCCTCTAGACATGAGAGGCCCCCAGATTCTTGCTGCAGTCTTCACAAACCCACAACATCCACTACACTACACGGCAGCACATCCACACACACCAAGGAACATCAAAACAACACCCAGCACGCGATATCATACACAAATACTGTCATCTCTTCCCCATCACCCGCCTCAGACCAGCTTACAGAAGCATATCCATACTCAAATCACTCACTGCTCCATTCACTCACTTAAAGACAACACAGAGCTGCATGCATGGCCTCCTGATATCCACCCTTCTGAGTCCTATCTCCCTCATGAGGACAGGGTCCACCTGGCCAGGCTGAGATGTGGGCATCATCCAGCCCTCTTAAGGTATCAGAAGAGGCTGGATGACTCTGTCGCTGATGCCTGTCCAGGATGCAACACAGCACCTCATACTATTACGCACATCATGGAAGACTGCATTGCACACAATCACCTAGGTCAACAACACAACATACACTCCCTGAGAGCTCTGTGGGAAAGCCCGGTCTTGGCTGTGACCTTCCTTAGGGACTCGGGGCAGTTCGGCCAGACTGCCTAGGGAACAACTACTACTACTGCTACTACTACCTGTAGTTACAAAATTGTAGTAAATGTAATATAATTTAAGTAATGCTAGTGTTTATAGTTACATAAATGTAGCAATTGTAACATAACTGCAGCAATGCTAGTGTTCGTGGTTACATAACTGTAGCAACTGTAACATAATTGCAAGAATCACAAGTGTGGTCACTGTAGCTACATAACTGATCTATCTATCTACCTATAGCCCGACACCCTAATCCCACAAAGGGTGGCCACAGACAAAACACCTCCAAGTCGCTCTGTCACCCACCGTTTCCCTACCCTCCCCCCAGCTCACTCCCCCCTCCCTCATATACCTCTCAACTCCATCCCCCCTCCTCATCCTCAGTCTTCCCCTCCCTCTCCCTCCCTCCACCTCACCTACATACACCCTCTTGGTCAGTCTTTCATTCTCCATTCTCTCAACATGTCGAAACCACCTCAACCACATCCACATCCACCCCACAACATTCTTTCACTTCTTCATTCGTCAACCTGTCCCCCCGTGTCACTCCACATGCTCCTCTCAAGTAACTCTTTCCACAGCTCTCTTGACTTGTTACCCTCTAGCAAGGATTTAACTGATACATACATATATAATTTATACAGTAACAGAAATACAATGGCAAGTCTACAGTAGTCCCTCACATCATGAATCAGCCGTATTTGATGTACAGGCATACCTCTACTTACGATCATTCAAGATGCGATCATTTCAAAGATGTGAACACGGAAAAAATAACGAACATTTCACAGGTACGAACGTAACCACAAAAAACCAACTTAGCTTGCAGCGGCCCGCTGCGAACGCTTTTGAATGTGGCGGGTAACAGAAGTTGCGAGGCGGGTCGCTAGGCGGCAGTGTGAGTGCTAGAAGGCTAACCCGCTATCTATTGTTTTTGTTTTGTTCACAAGGAGAAAAGAGCATCGCTGCTCATTGTGCTTTTAGTACTTTCACTCCATTTAATATGCCTGATAAATGCAAACGTGCTGATAGTGATGCTTCTGGCATCTCTATGGAACAAAAACTCGAAACAATAAAGCATGTTGAACAAGGTGACAGAATTAGTGCAGTGGTGGATTCATTTGGGATGAACAGATCAACTGTGGGGACAACTGTTACGGATGAGGAGCATATTCTTAAGCATGTGAGGGGTGCTGTGTTCATGAAGTCCACCATCGTTGTCAAGAAACGTGGGCTTATTATGGAGGAGATGAAGAAACTTCTGGGTGTGTGAATAGACAACCAGATTCACCAGCACATCCCTATCAGCACGGGGCTGATACAGGGGAAGCCACTAAGCTGTTCCAAGACCTAAAGAAGAAATATCTGAGGAAAATGATGTAGAGTTTAATGCAAGTCTTGGATAGTTTTACTGCTATACATCACAGGCTAACCTCCATAACATGAAGGTAAGGGGTGCGGTAGCTAGTGCGGATGCGGTAGCAGCGACGGAGTTCCCGTATATGTTAGCAGAGATCATCAAGGAGGGTGGTTATCTCCTTGAGCAAGTGTTCAATGTTGATGAGACATGTTTATTTTGGAAAAGAATGCCCAACACAGGTCCTTCATACCTAAGAAAGAGAAGGCTATGCCAGGATTTAAGATCTCTAAGGACAGGCTAACTCTTCTGCTGGGTGTCAATGCGTCAGGTGACTGCAAACTGAAGCCATTCCTCAAAAGTCACTCAGCCAATTCCCGTGCCCTGAAGAACATCCCTAAGGCATCCCTCCCAAAGATATGGATGGCAAACAGCAAGGCATGGATTACCCTTGCCCTTTTTGAGGACTGGTTCTTCAACCACTTTGTGCCACAAGTGGAGAAACATTGCAAGGAGGAGCATATTCCCTTCAAAATTCTCCTTGTCCTTGATAATGCCCCTGGACATCTGCCCAACCTTAATGATTCACCCCAATGTTAAGGATGTGTACCTGCCGGCAAATACAACCTCACTCCCCCAACCCATGAATCAGTGAGTTATTGTCACCTTCAAGAGGTATTACCTCCACCATACATTGAAACAGGCAGTAGCAGCAACTGAAGCTGAGGAAGGAAAGACTTTGCATGATTTTTGGAAGGATTATAACATCTATAAGGCCATCCAAAACATCGCTGCTTCCTGGTGTGAGGTGAAGCAGACTAACATGAATGGTGTGTGAAAGCACCTTTGCCCCCAATTTGTGCAGGACCTCGGAGGCTTCACGGACAATGATGTTTTTGCTAAAACGGTGGCGTTGATTAAGGAACCAAATATGGATCTGGAGGAAGAGGACTTTGATGAGTTATTTGAGGCTCATAAGAAGAAACTGACGAATGAGGAGTTAATGGAGTCAGACTTACAGCGGAAAGAGGAAGAGGCTGAGATAGAAGTTCAGACCAGAAAAATGACTATCAAGGGGTTAACAGAAGCCTTTGGAATGATAGAGAAATGGCTTGGTTCCTTTGAAGAACAGGATCTGAATGCCGACCGGTTTGGCAGAGTCTATGCTGCTGTGCAAGACGTCCTGGCCAGCTATTGTCTCATACTTGACAAGAAATAGAATGCTTCCCAGTTGTCAATCATGAGGTTTTTCTCAAGGGTGGAAACGAAATTAGACAAACCACAGCCTTCAACCTCCTATACTGAGCCTTCAACCTCCAATGCTGAGCCTTCAGCCACATCCGTTCAGCCTGCTTCTCCTGAAAATCCCGACTTGCCCATTGCTCCCTCCTCACCCACATCTTCCAACTAACTCCACTCCTCCACCTGCCTCCTCTCACTTCCTGCAAGTCCTGCTATGTCTGTCCTCAGGTGAGCTACAGTATTGTTTATAAAATAAGATAACTCTGTTATCACTTATGTCAGATGTATATTTACAACTAATGAAACAAAATGCTTGCCACATCCAGTTCTTCACAGGTGGCAATGGTTCCATTGTCTTTCATCAGTTGTTAAGAGGCATCGGACAATAGCAGGAACAGAGTTGTGTCTTATACCGTATGTTTTTCTTGTGTTAATTTATGCATATATATTTCACATTATAATATAAAATGCTTAAAGACATTTCAAACCCCACTGACAGATCAGTGAACAGTACAGTGTTTTTTACGTTGTACGTGTCGTACTGTTAGGGTTTTTCATTTTTGCAAACAAAATCGACTTGCGAACTGCCTCCTGGAACCAATTATGTTCGTAAGCTGAGGTATGCCTGTGGCAGGGGGGGACATAATCTGGCCGCACTATGGGGTGGTACTACTACTCTGCAGCCAGACTGTGTTAGGAAGAATTCCACCACCGTATCCCTTACATGTCGTAAAAGGTGACTAAAATGGGCGGGGTGAGGGGACTAGGGACCCCCTCCTTTGTTTTTTAGTTCCTAAAAAGAGACAGGCCAAAGAAAGGGATGGGGGATTGAGTTATCCCCGTACCCTGAAGGCTGGGTCTATGAATGTGTGTGGATGTAGTACAATTGAGGCTAAAAGGGAGGAGACTGGGAGAATGTTTGTGAGAAGAAAGTTGGATGTGTTAGCTTTCAGTGAAACAAAGATGAAAGGGAAAGGTGAGTCTATGTTTGGAAATGTGAATGGAAGATTGTCAGGTGTTGACAGAGGAAGGGCAAGAGAAGGTGTGGCCTTGTTAGTGAGCCC
>JAGKTI010042644.1:0-10078 GCA_018397915.1 Birgus latro
GTGTGTGTGTGTGTGTGTGTGTGTGTGTGTGTGTGTGTGTGTGTGGGTGGGTGGGTGGGTGTAATGGAAGCCATTACAGTACACTCTAATACAGTATCTGTGTATGTGGATGACATTCGTGCTTTATTCAGTGGAATGCAACTTTAATCATATATGAGTAAAAGCTTGATATAACAGAATAATTCAGCCCATCCTTATTCCTTTTTATCAAATATTCCGCTTTTTCAAGCGAATGTTTCAAAACCATAGATGGAACGGAATTTTCTGGAAATTTGCGATATTTCCCGTATTATTCCCCTAACTCATGACCTGAAGCCTACACACAGTTGCTACTAAATACTGTAGCTTCTTTTGATACACATACATTCTGCCTATGCTAGTCATAATGATACAAACAGAGCTGTCAGAACCCACAATAATGATAATACAGTACAGTACTAATAATAAATAAAACAGTAAAAACTCACCTCCAAATGGGGGGGATATGACTTGTTTGTAGAATTATGCCTGACACAGCCCCCCAAACATGTGTCAGGTGTGATGATTCCCTGTTCACGGTCTGAGTCCCCCTCCATCAGCCTGGGGATCATCAAGGATGGTTGGTGATGGGGTCACGGTCGTTGTCCCTTTGGTAGAGGTGGAAGGAAGGGAAACATCAGATTCTGTGGAGGGAAGGCTGCTGGTGGATGGTAATGAAATGCCTAAAGTCCAGCTTTCCTTTCTTTCCCTGGGTTGACGTGATGTTGGTGGCTTAAAGAAGTCCTCGATCTTTGTCTGCCGTGGTTCACACAGTTCCCTTTGGATCTTCTTTATCCTTGTTCTCATCTCCCTCAGATGGGGGTAGAAGCTCTGGAGAGGCATATGGCGTAGTTGGACGCGGCAGCAGAGGATGTAGACCCATCTCACCAGAAAGTGCAGTGCCTGATGACGGACAAGGGCCATGCTTATGGTCAAGTCTACAATGCTGATGAAACTGGTCGATTCTACTGCTCACTGCCCACGAAGACCCTGGCAGAGGAGAAGGAGAAGACTTTGCCTGGTGGCAAGTTATCCAAACAGTGTCTCTGTTTTGTACTGTGCTAATGCTATCAGAATGCACCGCCTCAAACCCTTTATTGTTGGGCGTGCAAAACAACCACGTTATCTCCGTGGGTTGATGGATAGCCTGCCTGTTGTGTGGTACCATTCTGTGAAGGCCTGGTTTACTGCCAAGATCTTCAGAGACTGGTTCCACAGACACTTCATCAAGGAGGTTATCTGTTATCAAACAGAGGTCCTTAGTCTCTCTCGCAACAAGGTGAAGACACTCCCGCTCCTAGACAATGCCGCTGCCCATCCATCTGAGAAGGATTTGGTTGCTGATGACCGGCGCATTAGGTACATGTTTCCGCCACCTAGTACGACTGCTTTGATTCAGCCAGTGGACAAGGGTGTTATAATGGCAGCCAAGAGATTGTACTGCCAGACTTTCCTTAACGAGATGGTGGTGGTGCTTGAGGACAAGGATGGGGCCAAGGAGACACGCAGGGAGCAGACCTTTCAGAATTTTTGTCGTTTTGACCCGGGCGAATGTGTGGAAGGAAGTATCCATGAAAACACTCGAAAGCGGTTGGTCTTGTCTCCTACAGGGAAGTGAAGCCAAGCATGACTTTGAGGGGTTTGATGTGGATGATTTCCACCTTCGTCTTCTCATAGCAAGAAAGCCAATGGACATCGACATGATGGATTGGCTGGACGACAATGGCAGTGATCCTGGTTATCAGGCGATGTCTGATGAGGAGATCGCTGCTGCTGCTTCTGTGGGCACGAAAGACGACAGCAACATGGATGAGATCAAGGATGAGGACCCTGACTCGCAGCCCCCCGCAGCTTCATTGCTCCTTTGTCTTTGTGCCGTATGTGCCAGTCTTGAGGAGGTGCTGGAGAACGCTGAGCACTGCACTGTGACAAGGAGTTGGTGCCTCTCAGCCAGGCGATGGAGCTGCAGGCAGTCAGGGACGCTGTCGTCCTCTGGCAGAATCGTCGGTCCCGTTGTCAGACCAGGATTGACACCTCCTTCAAGCTTGCCACCCCCACGATTGCCAACCCATTCTCACTACCACCACCACTTCATTTCCCGCCTTCACCATCGGACCCACAACCAAGCACATCGACGGCTGTCGAGTCTCTGTTGGACGTATGTTTGCGGCTATCTTCAAAGTCTCCTGAGGAGGGTAGGCCACGATCACTGCACCGCACGTCCCCACTCATCGTTCAGCTCCAGCTGGTAGAGGAGGAGGAGTTCTTTGACCTTTGCTAAATGCTAAAGTTAGCCACTAGATCACATGGGACAACTGTATACCTGCTGGAGATGTGCGGATTACGAAGGCTGTCTTTCGTGCACTGGGTGGTAAATACCCTAATCGAATGTTTTTTGGCAGGGAACTTTTTTTTTTTTTCCCCATAGCTTTCTGGGTGTTTAAAAATATTTTGGGTATTTCCATGAGTGTTTTGCTGAGCTGGGCATCGCAGCCTGAAAATTCAACTCTGCAGTCGCAGTTCCGCAACCTCTGACCCTTACCCTCCGCTACTGCAATTCCACAATTTACTTGGAATGTGCAGTTCCGCTACCTCAGTACCGCAACCGCAATCCAGTTTTACAATTTTCAATACAAAGTGCACAAACTGGGGGTAAATTGATTGGTAATGTAGTTAATTATTGTACTGTATTTATAATCTATTTATGACATGATGTACTTTAAAATTGTCGCCAATACCTTGGTATATATACTGAAAATGTGCCCATTACAATTATCTTCCTCAGAACCGTAATTTTAGAAGGTACCGATGTATACTCAGGTGTATATCTATCACTTTTTTATTTGTATCAGAGTTAGGGCATACCATGAAAATCTCACAATACTAATATCATAGAATACCCTCCCATTCAGTACTCGTTTGTCCAGTATTATTTACGTCCAGTACAGCTGGCTAAAAAATTTAAATAATTTATTGCTGTAGTACGGATTTGTTGGGCTAGTATGGATCAGCAGCGCAAAGTGGGCCAAATCCAAGGAGTTCTTCTCTAGTACTGACGTGCTACATCCAGTAGAACTACACGTGTGCATGCGGGAAGATGGTCAGCACCGAGGAATGTTTCCCTAGTACTGCTGCGTCAGTCCAGTACGCCTTCTTTGTGACTCGTGACGTGTGCCAATCAAATTGCAGTATTGCCGTCACGTGAATGCATCCCGACTTCTTTTTTTTTGTCTGAGCTGTGCAGCCCAGATGAGCTCCCACCCTCCGTACAGGACGACAAACCTCGTGTGGCAAACATTGTCCAGTTCTGTGTGGATTTACACGGGCACCGCTTCAATCAGAGGAGGCAGACCCTCATCACAAGGTTCTTTGAGCATCAGGATGATGAGAGGAGAGCCTTGGGGGAACCTCAGCAACAGGCTGGAGCAGCAACACTTTCCCCTGATGATGATGGTGGCAATGTGTCAGTGTGTGACTATGAGGGCTTTATAAGGGAGGTTGAGGCAGAGAGGCCTCCTCAGGCTCACGATCCTGAAGGCCCTCCTCCAGGGGGTTAGTAGGACCTCCTACAGCCTCGGAAACCCCTCCCGCTTCCCCCCCAAGCCCATCACCACTCACCTTAAAGGTTGCTAAAATCTTAGTTGTGTCAAAATGTAGTTAAGTTTAATTTTGGTGGGACTTTTTCAAGGCTTGTCTGACGTTATTCATTTTTCCCATGAGGTCTGTTGTTTGTCCAGTACAGATTTAGTCCATCCATCCATTATCCAATCCTATGTCGCCCCACAGAGGAGCGTAGGAGCCCGGGGCTAGGCAAGTTGGTCCTGACATTTAAGATGAGAGTGACCAGGCTCACTCATCCCTGAGTGGCATTATATGAGCAATAAACCCCAACCATCCCTCGGATATAAACCTTTCTCCGGCTCAATCTGATTGGAGCGCCGTAATAATCCACTAAACCACCAGGCGCCAAAATTTGGTTGTATGGTTACCACCCAGCATAGTAAATGGTATCCTGGTGTACAGGAAACCATTTGGCTTGTCACTCAGTGTAGAGTCACCCACAGGCAGAAGGACGAGGAAAGAATGAAGGAAAAAAGACAGAAGAGGGAGTGTAAAGTCACCCATAGGCAGAAGGACAAGGAAAGAATGAAGGAAAGAAAGACAGAAGAGGACTGAAGGAAAGAAGGATGGAGGAGAGGAAAGGGCAGACACCCGAGAGCAGCATTATATCGAGTGAGTGGATGGTGAGCGCCTTCACCTATGATAGTACTGTCTGAAAAAAATACCGTACTGGACAAGAGGGTACTGTATTATAATAATATAATCATATCCTTTATTACAAAAATAACATTGCAAGGAAAAGAAATAGCCTTTGTCACTAGGGGAAAATTAATCTGACCAGCAACAGAATGCAGTCCATAGAACTTAAATAGATAATTCATAGAAATGTGCTTACTCCTGCAGATAAATAAAGTATTTTCAGTGATCACCATTACATTAGCCCTCAAGATCATCATCTGTCGAATTGTGGAACAACTGTGCATGATTAGCTATGCGTGTCAAAAAATTTACTACCATGCTGGCTTATAGTTCCTGGTATCACCCATTCCTACAGCTAACTGACGCAGCGATGCCTCGCCCACCGCCGCTGCTGGCCAGGAATCCTGTTCAGGCTTAATATTCATCAGTCATGCTGTAGCTTGTACTAACCGACACCGACTGCCACGTGGGAGATTGCGGACAAGATTTTGATTGCGGAACTACTTCCGCAACACAATACCGCAAGTTTCAGATGAGTTTGCCGCAGTTGCAGTTCTGGAACTGATATCATGCAGTTCGCTATTGCATAAATTGCGAAAGTGCCCAGCTGTGGTGTTTTGATGTCAAAATATGGCAGATTGACCTGAAACCAGTGCCAAAATCAGGAGTACTGTACATACTGTAGTGTATATAGGTGGGGTGTTTTTTGGTTTTTAATGTTTTATTTTCCATTGGTTTTCTTCATGTTTAAAATTATTTTGGATTTTCCTGTGTGTGTTTTGATGTCTAAATATGGCAGATTTACCTGAAAACAGTGCCAAAATTAGGAGGGGTACTGTGCACACAGTAGTGTATGGGTAGGGTGTTTTTTTGGTTTTCAATGTATTTTTTGCATGTTTTCTTGGTGTTTAGAATTATTTTGGATATTCATATGTGCTTTTTGATGTCTGAATATGCCTGAATGGCTGGAAAACACTGCCAAAGTAAGCAGAGGTACTGTACAGAGAGGTTAGGTAAAGGTTGGAGGTTGGGTATAGGTAGGGTCTGGGTTTAGTAAGGGGGATATTGTTCATTATCTGGACATTGCCACTGCCTGGACATGCCTTTGGCTCTATTATGTTCGATATTTGAGGGAGTACTGTATTCCTCTGTACAAAGGGAAAACGGGAAAGAGAAGTGTGTGGTAATCATAGGGGCGTTTGTCTTCCTAGTGTAATAGGAAAAGTATGTGGCTGGATACTTATTGACAGAGTTGGAGAAGTAACAGAGGAATTAGTTGGAGAAGAACAGGGAGGTTTTAGGAAGGGAAGAGGTTGTGTAGCTCAGATATTCATTCTTAGATCTTTAGTAGAAAAGTTTTTAGAGAAGGGAAAGAAGTTGTATGCGACCTTCATGGATTTGGAGAAAGCATATGACAGAGTGGATAGACAAGGAATGTGTACAGTATTAAGAGTATATGGAATAAATGGGAAGTTGCCGAATGCCATGAAGAATATGTATGAGGGTGCTAAGGCTGACTTGTGTGTGGACAGTGAACTAAGTGAATTTTTGTATTTGAAGGTTGGATTGAAACAGGGATGTGTCATGTCTTCATGGTTGTTCAATCTATATCTATATGGCTACAAAGGAGGTACAAGATAGAGCAGTGGATATTGGAGTGACCCTAATGAGAGAGGGCAGTGTTTGGGAACTCCCTGTACTGTTATGTGTAGATGATACTATACTGTTAATTGAAGACAAAGGGGAACGGCAAGGCTCGGTGAATGAGTTTGAGAGTGTGTAAGAAACGGCATCTAAAGGTGAATGTAGGGAAGAGTATAGTTATGGTCTTCGAGAGAAATGAAGTCACTGAATGTACAGCGAGCTCGGATGAGGGGGAAATGGAAAATGTGAGTGCGTTTAAGTACTTGGGTAGTGTGATGAGTTAGGATGGAAGTTTAGGGGATGAAGTGCTTGAAAGGGTACAACAAGGAAGAAGGTTGCTGGTTCTTTGAAAGCAGTGATAAGAAACACGAAAGTGAGCATGGAAGTAAACAAGTCATTGCATGGCATAGTGTGTTACCAATTCTAACGTGTGGAAATGACGCTTGGATCTTGTTGGAGGGACAGAAGTCAAGAGTGAGAGCAGAGGAAATGAGTCATTAGAGAGGAGCATGTGTATTCACATGGAGAGACATTCTGACAAATGAGGAGTGAAAGAGCATTGTGGTGTGGATGTGGATGTGATAGAAAATGTTAGGAGAAATACATTGAGGTGGTTCGGCCATATGGAGAGGATGGAGAGTGAGAGACTCATGAGGAGAGTGTATGTGAGTGAGGTGGGAGGGGAAGACCATGGATGAGATGGAGGGATGGAGTGGAGAGTTATTTGAGATGGGTGTGTGAGCTGGGTGCAGGGCAGCAAAATGGGAGGGGACTAGGCAACATAGAGGCGATTTGTTTATAGGCACCCTTTACGAGATTAAGGTGTCTGGCAATGGATAGATGATTAGAAGTACTGTACCAGTGTTTTTTCTCATTAGCTAAACATTAGATTTGGAAGTAGCAGCCAGATTTAGCAATAAATTTCTGAAGAACAGCAATAATTAAATTTTGCATTTTTTAATTATATACAGGTATACCTCGGCTTAATGATGCAATTGGTTAGGAAAAGCCCATTGTTATGTGGGGTATCATATATCGGGGTAGATTTAACATGTAAAGTAATGGGATGCATTTTTCATCTTTGGGTTTCCTCCCAACCAAGTCCAAAACCCACCCAAATGAACCCCAAAACAAGTTTAAAAGCAATCTAAATGGCCTAGTAGCTGTAAAAGAAGCTAACCTAAGCCTAACACCTGCAAATAACTTACTAAAACCATCAAATAAAAACTGAAAATCATCAAATATAAGTCTGGAAAAAATCAGGCTTAGTAAACTGTACCCCAGAATGACAATGGTCACCCCACCTATGGCTAAAACACATTAATCTAAGTCTAAAAACAGTTTATAAATCAACCTAAACACACAATTGTAGTCTAAAATATCAAAATTGGTAAAAAAAATCAGAATCCATCATTAAACCGGGGTTTGGCCATCATTAGGCGGGGTATGGTGATATTTCTACCCCCACCATTAAGCTGGGGCATTGCATCTAGGGGTAACATGTATTGATGTTTACCTGTACTGTACATTTTACTGAAGATTCATAGAAAAAATGGAACTGAATTTTTGCTCACAGCCCTTGTACCATCGAAAGTAAACATTAAGCCTAAGGCATACCATTTATGGAACACAGCCAATGTGTGGGTGTGCGTTGTTACCTAATCGTTCTTACCTAATAGTATCTTTACAGGAATGAGTCAAGCTATAGTAGTGTGTGTGTGTGTGTGTGTGTGTGTGTGTGTGTGTGTGTGTGTGTGTGTGTGTGTGTTCTTACCTTACCCAATTGTATCTTTACAGGAATGAGTCAAGCTCGTACTGTCCCGTGTCTTAAAAACCATTTTCATCATATATCTCCTTAAATTTATGAATTGTTTTGGCACACACTATTTCATTTTGTAGTGCATTCCACCGATCAATTGCCCTATTTGGGAAACTAAATTTCCTTACATCTTTAATGCCTCTCTTTTTATGTAGTTTTTTGCAGTGTCCTCTTGCTGATGCTTCTCTATAGGTTATATATTCATTTATGTCTATTTTCTCCTTCCCTATACATGCATTTATATAGCATAATCATGTCTCCTCTTTTCCATTTCTCCTGTAGTGTTGGCAGAATCAGTTTTCTAGTGTTTCTTCATAGCATGGATCCCTTAACCCGCCCCGTCCCCACGCTGAATGATGCACATCGCACATCGCAACTTTTTTTCACGCTCAGTCCCCACGACGTGCACCGTATGTTCTGCAGTTGAAAGGCCCGTCGTTTGCACATTTTTCAAGTTTCGCGGGAGATTTTTGGTAGGCATATGTGAGAGACCGTCCTCTACCGCTAGCCAGGTGGTGACACTGCCTGACCCTGTGTAAACCCCCCCTCCCCCCCACATGCCATTTTCTTGGCAACTCACCTGTTAGCAATGACCTGGCCAGTAAAGACATGTAGCACCACGGTCTCTCCAACAACGAAATTCATGGCGAAAGTTATTTCCGATGTGGAGGACAAAGATTATGTGGCACCAGAGTTAGTAATGAGGAGGTAACGTCGCCAAGGTAGTTGCGGTATATTGATGTGTTTGGTGAGTGAACAACGCTTATATCGCCTATATTATTGTGTAAAAACCAATATATTCTTGTACTACATATAAATTTGTACCAAATAAATAAATACTGTATCTACTAGTCTGAGTGGTTTTGGTTAAGTTTCCCTCACATAGGAAGTATCTTGTATGGAGCATGGCATCACAGAAAGCAGTCCCAGGTGAGGGGCCTCTTACCTGTTTAGGGCATTTTTAACTTCAGGTGAGTGCTTCCTCACTAAATTTTTGATGTTTCTCATAAAAAGCAGAGATTTTAGAAAAAAAAAAAAAGTTGAAAATTTGTGGGGTTTTGGGGGTGGGTTTTGTAATAAATTAGTGGGTACGGGGTGGGTTAAGCTTGGTACCCATCTTGTAGTGACCCTTTGAACTTTTTCAGTCTTATCTATATGTCTTGAGATGAGGGTTCCAGACTACTGATGCATAATCCATGGTTTGTCTGATGAAAGATGTTATAATCTTTCTCAGCATGTCTTCATTTATGTATGTGAATGCTGTTCTCAAATTTGCAAGCAGTGTATACATGTTCCATACCTTCTCCCTTGTGTGTTCAGCTGGAGATAGTCTGTTATTGATAATCACACCTAAAGTCCTTCTCTCTTTATGATATGTGTAGAGTTTTACTTCCTAACTTATAATCCCAGTCTGATCTTTTCCCACTTTTACCAAACTTGATTACATGACACTTGCCCACATTCAATTCCATTTGCCATGTATTACTCCATTCATGAAGTTTATTTAATTCTTCTTGTATCTGTTTACAAGAGTCAATGTTAGTATCTCTCCTTTGTATTTTTGCATCATCAGCAGACATATTTAAATATCTTTCTTTTCCAGCATTACTATATCATTTATATACACTAAAAACATAATTGGAGCCAGCACTGAGCCCTGTGGAACTCCACTAGTCACTTCCATTCATGATCAGTAATTTCCCCTTAGTACTGTTCTCATTTCCCTTTTTCTGAGGAAATCTTGCATCCAACAGTACAGTTTGCCACAGATTCGTCTTTGATGTTACAGTTTCCATAAAAGTCATTGGTGCAGTACTCTGTCAAATACTTTCTTGAAATCTAGATAGATACTGTCCACCCATCCTTCTCTTTTCTGTAATGTTTCGGCAACTCTGTCATAGTAGTGTAATAGATTAGTAACACATGAATCTCCCTTTCTGAAACCAAATTGCCTTTCTGTTATCATATTGTGTTCTTCTAGATGGTTTACCCAAACTTTTCTTTGTGTGTGTGCGTACCATCTGATTCATATACTTACAGCTCCATGGTAGGTGGTGGCGACCATCATCCACTCACTTGATGTAGTGCTGCCTACTTCTTCCTTAGCCTTTATCATTCTCTTTCTGATCCTGCCCTCCTCTCTTCCTATTTCTCCCATCTTTCCTGTCACTTCTTATTGCTTTTCTTTCCTTTACAGGTGGCTTTACATTGAGTGACAAGCCAAATGGTTTCCTGTAAACCAAGAAACCATTTACAACGCTGGGTGGTAACCATATAACCAAACCATACATGCTCCCTACGTGTCAACAAGTGGGTTGGTGGAGGGTTAGTGCCCCT
>JAGKTI010042645.1:0-10078 GCA_018397915.1 Birgus latro
CTCTCTCTCTCTCTCTCTCTCTCTCTCTCTCTCTCTCTCTCTCTGCCTATGGCTGGCGGTTTATTGGGTTTAGACTGTTAACTACTGAGAATAGTTCACTTAATATTCCCTTGCACTTCTTCATGACTAGAATTTTTCTACTTACGGCCTGTGGTTTAGTAGGTTTAGGTTCTCAATTGTGCCTATACTCCCTACACTTCTTCATGACTAGTTTTTCTGCATATGCCAGGTGATCTAGTGGGTTTAGGTTGTTAATTTAGGTTCAGTTAGGGTTCTGATTGGTGGAATGGGACTGTTATACTCTCCTGCACTTCGTGGCTAATTTTCCACATAATTGATGGTTTAGTGGGTTCAGGGTCCCCAATTGTGTTCCACTGAGAGGGCCACAAGATCGTGCTGTCTTCACTTAGTGGAATAATCCTCGCCTGTCGTATGTAAAGGAAGGTTTACTTGTTGTTGTTGAGATTTTCCTCCCTTGGGAGGACCGGGCCAAGTAAGGGCCCGTCAGAGTGATAAAAGATATCAGAGGAAGCTTGAAGCTTGGAGGGCTGGCCGAGCATCACGAGTGAAGCTCTGAGGGATGATGAGGCGCGGCAGCCTGTTCTTCTCGAAAATCTGGGGGAGTAGAACGAGCAGCGCTTCCTTATCATCGCCACAGAATGCCTTCGCAGTCGCGATGCACATGGCAACGATCGTGTCTACACCTCCAGAACATCGGAGATCCTCCGGCCGGCCTCCACGAGCCGAAGGGCACTGCCGTGAATGGGCATCGCCCTTCACAGCAGCACCTCCCGGCCCAGTGATGCCCTTAGCCTCAGGACCCTTCGGTGTTTGGACGACGTAGAAGACGACCGTCTCGCCCTTAGCTAACGAGAGCGAGGGGCGCCGTGAAGAGGGGGCAGCGATCCCAGAGCGATGCATGAATACATGGGCACCAGTATCCTGGCGCCGAATGAACCCATACCCTTCTCTCACACTGCTTCACTTCACGGTGCCTTTGATAGACTGCACTCCTCCTTCAGGCTCAATGCTGCTGTAGGCAGCCCCCCTCAACGGGTCGTAGGCTGAAGCAGTAGAAGAAGCCATGGTGAGAGGAGGAGATGCTCACCGCTGCTGGACGCGAACTGTTACTTAGTTTAATATACATAAATCTTTCACATACTCGTTACTCTGACACCATCCCTAACATTTTTTCCTAGGAGCAAAATAAATCACTTAGGAAAAAATGTTAGGGATGGTGTCAGAGTAACGAATATGTGAAAGATAAATCACTTAGGAAAACGTGTTAAAGATAGTCTCACAGTGAGGAGTCTGAGCAAAATAAGTCGCCTAGGAGAATGTGTTAGGGCAGGTCTCACTCTGGCTTCAGTCTGTGCCACATGGCCACCGTTTGTCGTGGTTCGGTGATCACGTCGCTCCAGTGTTTGGTCTCCGATCTGCTGCTACCTGCCTTACCTGGGGGGCAGACAGTAATTAGCCAACAGGTGAGATGAGAGAGGTCACTGGTAAATGAATAAACAAATAATAAACACAGACATACATAAACTGTCATTACTATCAACAAATGTGGCACTACTAGCCTTATCTGGGGTCAAAGGTTAATTGACAGGTGAGATGAGAGGTAGTCTAGTTTATTTTCAGAAGATATTTGTGCATCTTTCCTTATTTACGTTAATATCTTTTAAGCCACAGGTAAATACATACATACCAGACATACATAAAGATACATACATACAGAAATACATACATACATAAACTGTCATCATCAAATGTGCCACTACCAGCCTTACCTGGGGGGCAGAGGGTAATTAGCCAACAGGTGAAATGAGAGGTCAAAGGTGAATACATACATACACATTCATACATACATGAAAATACCATACATACACATGCATTCATACATACATTGAAATACCATACATACACAAATTCATACATACACTGCCACCATACATACATTATACATAAATGCAAAAATACATATACTTACATACCATACATACATAAACACATACATATCACCAAATGTATACCACCAGCCTTACCTGGGGGTCAAAGGTTAACTAGTGTGCAGGTGAGATCAGACAGGTAAATATATGAACATACATCGTGCCATTATCACCACCACTACCATCTCCACCATCATCATCAATCATTATCATCAATCATCACACCATCATCATCACCAAAACAACACCTAGTATGACATTCTCTTTCCTCCAGCCTCATTCTACACCCAACTAACATCTTCCCAATTATCTCTAGCCTCAATCTACACACACCTAACATCTCTAGCCTTAATCTACACACACCTAGCATAACCCAAACACTAGTCTCATTCTGTAGTGACCCAGCACAACCTTCCCACCACTCTCATGCTACTCACACCCTCCTAATATGCTCTTTTCATTCTACAGGCACCTAGTATGCCCCTTGTCCTCATTCTGCCTACCTAACATGATCTAACCCTCAAACTCTACTCTCTTAGGATGCTGTTACCTCATTCTACCCACCTAGCACACCCTTAGGCTCAATCTACACCCACCCAGCTTTCCCTCAGCCTCATTCTACCCACCTAGCACGCCCTTAGCCTCACTCTACACCCACCCAGCATTCCCTCAGTCTCATTCTACCCACCTAGCATGCCCTTAGCCTCATTCTACCCCCACCCAGCATTCCCCTGTGCTCATTCTACACCCACCTAGCATGATCTTGCCATTGGCCTCGTTGCATCCCACTTTGTCATGGTCCATGATGGTGACGTTGAGCTGACACTCGCAAATCCTCTCCCACGGCACATCAAACATCACCGTGAAATGGAACTCTGGATTTAACGTGCAGAATTGGACCTCCGATTTCTTCTTCTCTATCCACTTCTCACCAAAATACAGTCACACCTTGACGCACGGGTCTGTGGACAGATAGAGACAGACATACAGATAGATGGATAGATGGATATATTGACAGATAGAGACAGATGGATAGATAGATTGATGGAGAAATAAATGAGGAGATACTGAGGTAGTTGTGAGTACGCAAATAAAATAATTCCATTAGATTATCCTCTAATAAATTCTTAGTAATCACACACACACACACACACACTTTACCTTTTCACATCAAATAAATCGTATACTATGGGAATAAAAATAATAAAAAAAAAATAATGATAATAGGAAGTGATGTGGGCAGACACAGAATAATAAGTAGGGAGCACCACATCAAGTGAGTGGATGGCAATACATATCCCATTGATATCCTTTGCCTTGATGTTCCTAAGCTTACTAACGATAAGGGTAAGGGTGAGTTCTGAGGTTGACTGCTGTTACATGAGCGAACACAGGATCTCACCGCACTTGTTCTTCTCAAGGGGGTGTAGAGCCTTCCAGAATGTGTTGTTTTTCTCAGAGAAGTTCACCTGAAAGACAAGGGCATGAGAAAGTGAGCTAGAGAGATGGAGAAGGGAGATAGAGTGAGAAAGTGGGAAAGCGAGAGAGGGAACACAGGATCTCCACAGACCTCTTCTTCTCGAGGAGATGCAGTACCTTCCAGAACGTGCTGTTTTTCTCAAAGAAGTCAGCTTGAAAGACACAAGTGAGTTAGAAAGAGTGGTTCTGTGATGCTGTCCTACAGGTACAGCACAGTGCATACGCATACACCGTGTAGAGATCCGACGCCCCCTTGTGGTACACACTTCCTCACCGGGGTCAGACTTGCAGACAGTACAGTATATGATAGCACAGTACAGTATATGCACCGTGTACAGATCCAGTGCCCCCTTGTGGTAGCCAGCACCTCACCAGGGTCGGTCTTGCAGATACAGTACAATAAATTAGACCACGGTATGGTATACCGGAGTCCAGTACAGTATAGCACAGTACAGATATACTTTGATATATGATATCCCTGGATGCAATATCCCGGCTTAATTATGGGGGTAGAAATACCACCAAGCCCCAATGGGCGATGGCTGCACCCTACTTTAATGATCAGCCCGCCGAGGTTGTGTCCATGGGCGATGGGCCAAAATTTTTGAATCACGCATTCCCACAGCCAGCCGACCCCACCCACCTCCCACTACGCGCAGAAATGCTCTCGCAGCCCCCACAGCCATTGCTCACCCATTTTGTTCCTCTCACACCGGCTATCTTTGAGTGAGGAGCTCCCCCTCCACTCACCCACCACACATCGAGTCACATCACCAACATTATGCAAGCCGCCATCACAGTGCATCGTATCTGAGTACGAGCAGTGCTGTGAGTAGAGCAGCGATACTAATCATGTGTGGAGTGTGATTTTGTGTGATTTTGGGTGGTGCACGTGGTGGGGCTAGTGGAGACCCCAGTCGAGGTGGTAAGCAGCCTGCCAGCGGTGGTGCTGGTGATGTTCCCGCAAAGCATGTTCGTAAAACTGTGTCTCTGGAAGTGAAGCTAGGTATTCTTAAGTGCCACAATAAAGGCGAGGGTGCCATTGCCTTGGCTCTCCACCTGGCCCAGTTGACTGTCTCCACCATCATCAAGAAGGGGGAGGCCATTAACCAGTGGTTTGCACAATTACCTTTTTTATATCCCACCCCATGCTGCACAAAAAATTGGTGGGGGAAAAAAAAACTCTCTCTCCATCAATGCGTAAGTCTGTGCAGGGGTGTAGTAGTTAATGGTGATGCACAACCACTGGAAGGTTAGCACAGCCTGAGCTGTGGCTTGAAGTGACGCTTCCCAGCCTGAGCTGTGGCTCACAATGCACGGGTTAAGGCTGCTGCTGGGGAGGTTGCAACCTTTTCCGCCTCCCATATCACCTACCAGAGAGAGCCTGCAATGGAGGAGCTGAAGCTGATGCTCCACACGTGGGTGCAAGACCAGAACAGGAGGAAAGCATCCATGAGTCAGGCTATTGTTTGCATCAAGGCTCTCTCACAGTGAGAGGAAATCAAGGTGAGGCGGAATCTTGATGATAGCGAGACATTTAAGGCTAGCCATGGGTGGTTTGACCGGTTCAAGAGGCAGGCAAGCCTGCACCACATGAAGATGTCGGTGAGGCAGCGAGTGCAGATGCGGTGGCGGTGCAACGTTCTCTGACGAGCTAAAGCACATCATAGTGGAGGGTGGCTACAGTCCGAAGCAGGTTCTGAATTTTTACGAGACTGGGCTTTATTGGAAGAGAATGTCCTCCAAGACATTCCTTGCAACAGAGGAAAAGTCTACACCAGGGTTCAAGGCCTTGATGGACCGGCTTACACTGCTGCTGGGGTGTAATGCCGAGGGCAACATCAAGTTGAAGCCACTGCCGGTCTACCACTCCAAGAACCTCAGGGCTCTGGTGGGGTATGTGAAGGAGTAAAAATTTAGGCTTGATTTGGAAGCTGATCAAGAAGGCCTGGCTGACTTCAAACATCTGTTCTTCCTATTTTCACTCCTACCTCTCGTGTTCTCAAGAGGTATGCCTCCAGGAAGAACATGGCCGACAGAGTTCTCGTAGTGGTAGACAACTTGCCTAGCCACCCTCCCACGATGAAGAGGTGGTGTTCCTGCCCCCCAACACCACGTCATTGTTGCAACTCATGGACCAAGGGGTGTTTGTGACATTCAAGGCATACTACCTCCACCACATTATGCACAAGTTGATGACAGCCTGTGACAGTGACAACAAGATGACAGTGCAAACGTTCTGAAAAGGGTACAATATACAGTGAGTCCTTGATAGACGAAAGGGAGAGGGACCAAAATAAAAACCTTCTGTAACTCGAAATTTCGTACATCGGACCGATTATCCCCACTGAAATACAGTATTCCCTGTAAGACCCGGACGCCCAATACCCGGGCACCCCAAGTTCCGGACATTTTGGGCTTGGGTCTACGAGACATTTGTATTTTTTTACCTGTAGGTTTGAACTTGGAACGCGGCACTGAACAGCTGTGTTTGTGCGTGTAAATCCTCCAACGTCCGCTAGAGCGCCCCTGCCTCCTCCCCATTTCCCACCTAGACATCGTCGTAAGTGCAAGCTTGTCATCATGGCCACCCACATGCTCACTTTTGTAGTGGTGCCCTACCTGCTGCAGGCCCTGATGCTCCTCTTCCTCATGTGTGTGATGATGGCCCCACCACCCGAGAAGAGGAAACGAGTGGTTTGACTCTGGAGAAAAAGCGGGAGATATTGGAGAAGGTGTACGTGGGATGGTTGACGTCCCGCATCCTGTGTGAATTCAACCTGGCCTGCTCTACCTTGTTTGATATTAAGAAATCCCGGGACATGCTCACCCAGTACATGGCTGACTTCGCATCGAAGACCAAACGGAACGTGCAGCGGAAGATTATGTACCATCCCAGGTTTGCAGAAGTCGACTGCTCCACGCTAATTTGGCGTGGTCAACAACATGTTGCTGGTGCGTGGTACGGAGCTGAAGGCTGCTGCCAAGAAGTGCGTAAGGTTACGTGACACCCCAGACTTCCAAGGCATTTGAGGGTTTGCTCTACGCTTTCAAATTATGACATGGACTTACCAACCGAAAGGCCCATGGCGAAGCTCTGGACGCTAACGAGGAGGAAGTAGACGAGTTTTGTCAGAAGGTGAAAGACTTGATCGACAGGGAGGGCCTCAATGTCAGTCGAGTCTATAACGCAGACGAAACTGGCCTATTCTATCACTCGCTGCCCACGAACACTCTAGCCGAGGAGACGGAGAAACGAGTACCTGGTCACAAGCTCTCCAAGCAACAGATATCTGCTTTGTGTTGTGCCAATGCTAACGGCATGCACCGGCTCAAGCCTGTTATTGTTGGATGCGCAAAGCAGCCTCGGTGCCTTTGTGGGGTGATGGATGTCCTTCCTGTCGTTGGAGTCCATTCTGTGAAGGCTTGGTTCACAGCCAAGATCTTCAAAGACTAGTTTCACCAGCACTTCGTCAAGGAGGTCACTGATTATCAGACGAAGACTCTGGGAATCCCAAACGACCAGGTAAAGGCTCTCCTTGTGGACAATACACCTACGCATCCGTCCGACAAGGAGTTGGTGGCTGAGAATGGCCGCATTAGGTGCATGTTTTTGCCACCTAATTTGACTGCACTCACCCAGCCAATGGACCAAGGAGTGATCGTGGCGACGAAGAAGCTGTACCGTTGGAAGTTCCTGGACGAGGTGATGGTTGTCCTCGAGGACGAGCACAGAGAGGGACAGGACACGCAAAGCCAGCCGACTTTGGAAAACCTTCGCTACTACAACATCAAGTCTGCCATCTACAACTGGGCCAGTGCATGGAGGGAAGTCCCTGTCAAGACTCTAGAAAGCGGTTGGTCTCGTCTGCTTTGCAGAGCCGAGGTTGTGCACGACTTCCTAGGTTTTGACATGGATGACTTCCATGCACGTCTTCATGTACCGGGCGACAAGGTGGATGTGGACGACGTGTGTGTGGCTGGATGACGACGAGGGCGATCCTTGGTATCGGATCACGTCTAACATCGAGATCGCATCTTCAGTTGCCGGTACGAGTACCCAGCTTGATTCCAATGAGGACTGCAACGATGATGCGGACTCCTCTCAGCGTGCCACTACTCCAGCCATCCCCAAGCTGAACACACTCCGGGAACATGTGGAGTTCTTCCTGAACTACCTAGAACACCCAGACTGCGACAGGGAGATGGGGCCCCTGGGACTTGTGGAGGAAGTGTGAGTTTTCAAGCAGCACATCATCAATCACCAGAATCGTCATTCCTTGCGTCAATCAACCACTGGCAGTTTTTTCAGGCCCTTGATCCCAGCCGTGCCCAGCCCTGCCTCCCCAAGACAGGCCTTCCAGCTCTAAGCCACAGCCCAGCACCTCAGCCATGGTGCAGTCGCCACTGGACGTGAGTTTGCGGCTGTCTTCAGAGTCATCTGCAGTAGGTAGTCCATCACCACGGCCCAGCGACGCGCCCGCTGGACACATGCAGTACCTACTCTCGCACTATGACAGTGAATAAACAGCAAAAACTCGCCACTAGACCACATGGGAATTTACAGTGTTGTGCAGTGTAAAAAAAAACAAAGTGCAGTGACACGATATCACAGTCCCAAGGACTAAGTGCAACAATGGAGAGATTACGTGCAGCAAAAGTGAGAAAAGAATGTGCAGTGTTAAGAAATTAGAATTCAAAGTGCCAAGGTGTAAATGCAGTGCTTCAAGAGGACTTTCATCATTGTCAGAGTCTGAGAGGCGGGTTATTCCTCGCGACGGCCGCGGACATGTTGTAAGTACCCAGGAAACTGGTAAATATTTTTCATACTCACCTGTAATTCCTCATTAACTGGTTCTTTTTCAGTTATTTCATGCTTTGTGTCCCTTATTGGTGTGTTTTGGGTCTGGAATAGGGTCTTAAATAGACGCTATGTATGCCCGGTTGGGAGTTACATAGGTGGTTTTCTGAGTTAGGGTGGGTTAGGGTCCATAAGTACCTGTCCAGAAGCCTCAATCCCAAGACTCGGACAAACCCAAGATCCAGACATGCCTATGGCTCTATTATGTAGGATCTTGGAGAGATTACTGTATACATGGATATGGGGGAATGTGTTCCAGAACCCCCTCGGACCCCCCACCTAAACTTTACCTCTCCTATTTTGAAGTAATACCTGAAGAAGTAATACCTGTACATGTAGAGAACAAGGTGGCCATTTTCTTGTACATCTCCTTTTTCTTGGTCACAGTCCCAACGGTGGAAGCTGCAAGGCCTAAAGCACACCCAATCTCCAAGGCTCCTTGCCCCACTTCGTGGCATCTTATAATTTCCAACTTCCTCTCCAGAGTTAGAGTATGGTGCTACTGCTTCTTTGCAGAGGGCTCCCCTGATGCTGGAGATGGTGCAGGGTGCATGGGAGGCATGTCTCAACAGTACAAAAAGGTGCAGAGCTGAGAAAATATCCTCATGCACAGTGAAGCTGTGAGGAGGGCCCTGGACTCAACTGAGAAGCGCGCAAAAAATTGTTTACCAGAGAGGGGTTAGTTCATTTCCCCACTGCAAGCGAGCACAGCGCTGTGCACCGCGGCCATTTTCAATTTTTCGTATTTCCTTTCGTATTGCTTCTGTATCATTGAGACAGATACTTTCGTACCGTGGAATTTGTCCTATATTCATCGCTTTTGTATCATCGAAAATTTGTACTTTGGGTTTTTGTTTATTGAGGACAGACTGTACGCCATGCCATAGAGGCGTCTGTGTGTGTGTGTGTGTATTTACCTAATTGTATTTACCTAATTGTGATATACAGGAAATGAGCTACGCTCGTGGGGTCCCGTCTCTGTTTCTCAATAAGTCAAATTTTGCCTTAAACTCATTTAAGTTTTTAGACTGGACGATCTCTTTGTCCAGGCTATTCCACAGGTCTATACATCTATACGGAAAACTATATTTCTTGATGTCCTTCGAGCAGCTTGGCTTCTTTAGTTTCATTCCATGTCCTCTTGTTGCTCTCTCATCCCACACAAACAGATTTTCTCTGTCAATTTTATCTACTCCTATCATGGTCCTGAACACTGCAATCATGTCACCCCTCTCTCTCCTTTCCTCTAAGGAGGGCAAATCCAGCCTTTCCAGCCTCTCTCTGTATGGCAAATCTGCCAGACTAGGGACCATCTTGGTTGCTGTTCTTTGTATTCTCTCAATCTTGGTTATATCTTTCTTTTTGTGTGGGGACCACACTACTGCTGCATATTCTAACCTGGGCCGGATCATGGCCACTATCAATTTTTTTATCATCTCCTCATCCATGTAATGAAATGGCACTCTTATATTGGTCAAGAGTTTATATGTCTCTCTCACTATCTTATTTATGTGCTTTTCAGGTGACAAACTATCCTGGACCAGCACTCCCAAATCTTTCTCTTCTCTCGCTTTTCTAATTGGTTCATTACCCATCAAATAATTCAATGATGGCCTCTTGGTACTTTTACCCATTTCCAATATTTTACATTTTTTTGCGTTGAATTTCATTTCCCACATCCGGCTCCAATCATATATCCTATCCAGATCCTCCTGTAGCATTTTACAGTCCTCTTCAACCTCTACCTTTCTCAAGATCTTTGCATCATCAGCAAACAGGCTTGCGTAGC
>JAGKTI010042647.1:0-10078 GCA_018397915.1 Birgus latro
AGTTTTGAGTCCCTTGTTGTTTATCATGGTGCTTGAAGTCCTCTCGCATGACTTCAGAGATGGACTCCCATGGGAGATGCTGTATGCTGATGATTTGGTGTTGATTGCAGAGAATGAAAAGGAGGCGGAGGAAAGTTTTAAGAAGTGGAGAGATGGTATGGGGTACAATGGCTTAAGGGTAAATACAGATAAAACAAAAGTGATGATATCTAGGGTTGGTGGCGGTACAATCAGAGGAGAGGGAGAGTGGCCACGTGCAGTTTGCCACAAGGGTATGAGAAGTAATTCCATCTTGTGTAAGTGTTTGTGATAAGTGGGTGCACAAGAGTTGTAGTGGTAGTAGAGGTAGACTGCGAGATGATGCTGATTTCGTGTGTGCGGCGTGTCGGGGAGAGCAAGTGGAGATTGTTAGGCGTGAGAGGGTTGAACTTGCAGGTGAGTCTCTTGAGTGTGTGGAGGAGTTTCGTTATTTGGGAGACATGTTATGTGCCGGAGTGGGGCTGGAGTTAGCTCGGTTGCTAGGGTGAGAAGTGGTTGGAAGAAGTTCAGGGAGCTGTTGCCTTTCCTGACATTGAGAGGACTCTCCTTGCATGGTTAGGGGTCTTTGTATGCAGCATGTGTTAGGAGTGTGATGCTGTTTGGTAGTGAGACCTGGGCAGTAAAGGAAGAGGATATTCGCAGGTTTAAACGTACAGAAATGACAATGATTAGGTGGATGTGCAGTGCGTCCCTGCGTGCAAGGCCTGGGGGGGCTGGGTTTACGATGGAAGGGTTGAGAGGTAGGATGGGACTGGAGTGTATTGGTGTTGTGATGAGCAGAGGTAGGCTGAGGTGGTTTGGACATGTGGAGAGGATGGGGGATGATAATTGGGTACGGAGGGTGAGAGGTGTTAATATTGGGGGATGGGTTGGGAGGGGTAGACCGAGAAAGACATGGGACGAGGTCATTAAGTGTGACTTAAGGGTTAAGGGACTGAACAGGGAGGCTGCCAGGGATCAAGCAGGGTGGAGAGCCGCCATTAGGTGACCAAGGCCGACGCATGCAAGCATGTTGGAGCCTTCAAAAACTAAACGAAACGATATATGAAGAAATTGAAACATTCTATGATGACATCTTCCATATTATGGAAGACGAAAAGACCACATACACTATACTCATGAGAGACTTCAATGCAAAAGTTGGAAAATCAAAACATGGAGAAGCATGTATAGGAAAATTTGGAGTAGGTGAAAGGAACGAAAGAGGAGAAATGCTGGTAAACTTTGCTGAGATGTATAACATGAGAATAATGAACACATTCTTTCACAAAATAACAGGGAGAAAGTGGACCTGGGGAAGCCCAAATGGAGAAACAAAGAATGAAATTGACTTCATTATATCAGATGAGAATAACACGATCACAAATGTCAGTCATAAATAAAGTAAGTATCGGAAGTGACCATGGAATGGTAAGTTGCACAGCCAGATTCAGTTTCAAAAGTGAAAGAAAGAAGATAATTAAAGATAAAAAGATATGCCTAGTAAAAGTAAACAAAAACAAAATGGCCTTTCAGTTGGAAATACAGAACAGATTTCAGGCTGTAAGTAATGCTGAATGTGTCATTGATCAGCTGAATGACAGACTAACAAAAGCGCTAAGAGAATCAGCGGAGGTAGTAGGAAAACCAAATACAAATAAAACCAAGAAATACAGGGTGATTTACGAGTTTCTCTGGAAACTCTGGGAAATGCAAGCTTATGCAATTCTAAGTATAAAATACTCTATAAGTATAGGTATTTAATGTAATGGTTTACATGTGGTGAAATTTTCAAATCTGACGTGAATGGGAGGCGGCCAGGCTGGTGGCGGTCTTGTTGTGTTGCCAGGTTACTCAATATTCTTTTAAATTTTGCACGTTTTTCTCGTTCTGAATGAAACTATTCTTTCTTTAGTCGTCAGGCAAGTAACTGTTCTACATAGAAAAGTATGTCACTTTAAAGTAACAAATAAATCTACTATTGATGGAGTAAACATGGCAAAGATGCAATACCAGTGATACTCAGAGATCAGACTGAGTGACAGTTCCCGCCAAGTGCTGGCGAGTGTGGTAGGCCTATTTATTACAGGGACGGTTTCACCCACATTTAACTACAATACCATTCACTTTTACAAACGTGGATTATGCAGATATGATTCTTATCTATGGGTTCTGCAATGGCAATGCTGAAGCATCAGCAAGAGAATACAGACGGAAATATCCAAACAGGAGCCCAGATGCAAAAGTTTTTTACCACATCTACATGGAGAGGCATGTTGAAGTACGACGCATAGCAGGAATGGTACATTGCACCCCTAGCATCAGTACAAGAAGAATTTCATCCCGACTTCGTGTGCCACAAGCGAAGGTATGGAGGACATTAAATCGGGAAGGTCTGTACGCATATCACATACAAGGTTGGGATCTTCAACCCGGGGATTCTGCTCAACGACTTTATTGCTGTACTTGGCTAGCAGATCATCCTCAGCTGTGTAAGTACATTTTATACACAGATGAAGCCATATTTACCCGCAGTGGATCACATAATACTCGTAATGCACATTAGTCGTCAAAAGAAAATCCCAAGGAGACAGCTGAACGGAACTTTCAACACCGATTTTCAGTTAATGTGTGTTGCGGTATGATTGACAACCAGCTGATTGGACCTCACATCTTTGAAGGGAGGATTACAGGAGATGTCTGTGTTAATTTTATCAGAGATGAAGTTCCCTTGTTACTTAAAGAAGTGCCTCTGAAGACACAGCTACGTATCATTTTTCAACATGATGGGACGCCTCCCATTCACAAGTCAGATTTGAAAATTTCACCACTTGTAAACCATTGCATTAAATACCTATACTTATAGAGTATTTTATGCTTAGAATTGCATAAGCTTGCATTTCCCAGAGTTTCCGGAGAAACTCGTGAATCACCCTGTATAGTAATCTTCCCACTATCCTAGGTAACAGAGGCAAAGGCATGACCGAAAAGTGGTCTTGTCCGGATAGTGGCCCTGAAGCTCCAGCACCAGTCATTCCTGACCCTAACCTAACCTAATCTAAATCAGAAAACCACCTACCTACCTCCGTACCGGACATGCATAGCACCTATTTAAGACCCCATTCACATATTAATGGGCACAAAGCATGAATTAATTGAATTTTAACCAAAAAATGATGATTTTGAGGAGAGTAAGGCAGAGGCGTTCACTAGTTGACAGCATAGTGTAAGTAAGTATCAGACATTTCAGTCACTAAGAAAATCACCCTTTCTTACATGTTATGCACTAAAATATGGGATACAGAGCAAGAAATAAATAAATTGTTACCAGAAAATTATGATTTAGAGGTGACTAGATAGTGAACGTATGTAAGAGACATGGTAATCACTGAGAAAATCACCTCTTTCACAGCTTGTGCACTCAAATATGGGACACAAAGCATTAAGTAAATAAACTGTAACCAAAAAAATTATGATTCAGAGGTGTGTAGGGCAAAAATGTTCACCAGTTGACTAGATAGTGAACGTATGTAAGAGACATGGTAATCACCGAGAAAATCACCTCTTTCACAGCCTGTGCACTCAAATATGAGACCCAAATCATGAAGTAAATAAAATGTAACCAGAGAATGAGGATTTAGAAGTCTATCTATTGCCAGACGCGTCAATCCCGCACGGGGTGGCCACAAACAAATCGCCTCCATGTCACTCTGTCCCCCGCCATTTCACTACCACGCTCCCAACTCACACACCCCTCTCTCATATACCTCTCCACTCCATCCCTCCATCTCATCCTTGGCCTTCCCCTCCCTCTCACCCCCTCCACCTCACTCACATACACTCTCCTCATCAGTCTTTCACTCTCCATCCTCTCCACATGCCCAAACCACCTTAACGTGTCCCATCACGTCCACAACCACACCTCAACGCTCCTTCACTTCCTCATTTGTTAGTCTGTCTCTCCATATGACTCCACATGCTCCTCTCAAATAACTCATTTCCACTGCTCTCACTCTTGACTTCTGTCCTTCCAACAGGGTCCAAGCTTCACTTCCATATGTTAGAGTTGGTATCACAATACTGTCATGTAACAACTTTTTCACTTCCACGCTCACCTCCCTGTTTCTTATCACTGCTTTCAACGAACCAGCAACCTTCCTTCCCTGCTGCACCCTTTCAAGCACACTGCCCATGTACTTAAATTCACTAACATTCTCCATATCCTTCCCATCCAATCTCACTGTACATTCACTGGCTTCACTTCTCTCAAAGACCATCACTTTACTCTTCCCTACATTCATCTTTAAATTCAATTTTTTACACACTCTCCCAAACTTATCTACCAAGCCTTGCAGCTCCCCTTCGTCTTCGCTCAACAACACAGTATCATCTGCAAACATCAGTACAAGGAGTTTCCAAACACTGCCCTGTCTCACTAGGGCTGCTCCAACATCCACTGCCCGACCTTGTATCTCTTTTATAATCCCACCCATCCATGTACAGATCGAACAACCATGGAGACATGACACATCCTTGTTTCAATCCAACCTTCAGATGGAAAGATTCACTCAGTTTGTTGTAAAAGGGAAAATTTGGGTTTGCAAGTAGGATGCCCAGTACAAATTTGGATAATGCTCATAGTTTCTATGCTTTTGCTGTCGCGCAATTTCGTTATCACGCACCAGGCGTGGAACCAATTACAGTATGTGCGATTACCAAGGGATTACTGTTTCTCAATATCACTGAGAAAAGGTGTGATCACTCAGAATACAATCCATTTCCTCTTCCTAATCTCATGTCAGATCTGAGCAGCTGGAATTCACAAAGGGATCTCTGATCCAGCTGAATTTTTCTGTAAACAACGATAGGAAGTATTGATCAATCTTTTCTACAAGTGTTGCAAGATATTCCTGTATGAGACCATGCAATTCACTGCTCATTTTAATACCTTCTACCAGTGGGAATATTTCAGGGTTATGCTGCATCACTCTTCTGAGTCAAAAATTGATTTTTTTTTTTCCCCCCCCATACAGTTAGTTTGTCTTTAGTCATGAGGATAGTGTCATGCAGAAAAAAATAACTACTGCATAATATTTAACACATAGGGGGATGACAACATTGCACTATTTAATAAATACCGCTGTAACTAATTCTTACCTTAAATAAGTCACATTTACAGTGCACTAGTCAAAATACTTGACGCGACATTAATTATAATAAAACTGACTGATAGTGATTGCCACTCTCCTTATAATTTTCATATGTGAAGTTCTACCCAAAAGTTCCCAAAATATGAAAGCAGGGCAGGAACCGTTTGCTGTACGACGTGTAGATGCCAAGTGGTAGAGCATGCACCTTTTGATTCTTACTGTGTCAGGTGGTTTTGTGCAGGGTAGATGCATTTGCTGAATGTGTGTGTTTTTTTATTGTTGTGTTTGGGTTAGTTTGCAAATTTTGTGATCTCAAAAATGGAGGGTGTGAAGAGCAACGTGTACACATCAAAGTTTGTGTGAAACTCAGGAAGAATGAGGCAGAGACTGATAAAATGTTAAATCAAGCATTTGGTGACAGTGCTGTGGGGGTTGCACAAACGCATGACTGATTTAAGCATTTTAAAAACAGATGAATGTCAACAGATGATGAGGCACGTTTTGGCCACCTTCCACCAGTTCATCTCCTGACAGTGTGGCCAAGATTTGTGCAACCATCCTCGAAGACTGCGGGAGGACAGTCCATGATGTTTGTGACATTGTTAGACTATCGTATGGAACTTGCCAATGCATTTTGTCTGTGGTTGTGTGAGGCAAAAATTTCCAGATAAGTGGCACACAAACAAATGGATGCTTTACCATGACAGTGCACCTGTACATACAGTCCTTGTTGTTCAGTAGTTTTTGGCTACTCTCTATATTCACAAGATTTGGCCCCCTGTGAATTTTTCCTCTTTTTGAAACTGAAACTCCAGCTGAAAGGACTATGATTTAACACCACTGAGGAGATCCAGGAGAAATAGCAGAAGGTCCTGAACAAGCTGAAGCTCAAGGACTTCCAAAATGCATTTCGATCATGAGAGAAGTGCTAGGATCGATTTCTGCACACACAGGGAGACTGCTTTGAAGGGTGTGATGGTGATTAGGACTTGACAAGTTTTTTTCCTTCTTTAGTCACATTTCAGGAACTTTAGGGTAGCACTTCGTATTTGTGAAATGCATAGAAATTCCAACAGAGATCGGCATATTCTCCTTTTAAAAACAGAAACATTTTAAATAGTATATTTATAATGTACAGTTTTAACTTACTATTATTAAAATCCATTTAATCATCATCATCATCATCATCCAATCCTACGTTGCCCCATGAGGAGCGTAGGAGCCCGTGGCTAGGCAAGTTGGTCCTGACATTTAAGATGAGAGTGACCAGCCTCACTCATCCCTGAGTGGCATTACATGAACAATAAACCCCAACCATCCCTTGGATATAAACCTTCACCGGCTCAATCCGATTGGAGCGCTGTAATTACCCATTAAACCACCAGGTGCCAAAATTTGGTTAAAGGTAAACACCCAGTTTTCTGGTGTACAGGAAACCATTTGGCTTGTCATTCGCTGTTGAGTCACCCACAGGCAGAAGGAAGAGGAAAGAATGAATGAAAGAAAGACAGAATAGGGAGAGTAAAGTTACTCGTAGGCAGAAGGATAAGGAAAGAATAATACAGTATAAAATATATTCTGTAAATCAATCAAATCTAGAGATTTTTGGAAAATTCTATTTGTTTCTTATGCATATTTACAATGCAGAATGACATGCAACACAATAAACAAAATCAGTAAAATCAGTGAAATTGACCTTCATAGTTATTTTTGGCAAATGAATTTTTAAAAACCAGTCTCTAAGTCACTGATTGTCTTTGGATCCTCTCCTCACATCTGCCATCCTTTCTTGCTGCACCATTTTGGAACCACTGGTTTAATGTTTGAGATGGGAAAGGAGAAAACCGGGCAAATGCATCATGTTTGAGGCATACTGCAGTTGCTCTGCATGTCTCTGGCAAGTGTGAGGGGGGGGGGGAATTGACCACCTGAGAGTCATATCCTCTGTGTGAAAAACAGCATTGGAAGCAGCTGCCTTCATGTGTGAGATGACTCCCTGCCAAGATGAACCAGGATCAACCCCATATGACATGGGGCCCTTGTACATTGTAGAGCAGGCTGAGAAAGTTTGGTTTTCAGACAGGAGTTACATTTGTTTCCTCCCACTGAGGGTATCAGCACCATCATGTGTAAGCTCCTCTCTACCATAACTCAAAGTGTATGTATGTCAAGTTCCAGTTTGAGAAGATGAAAGTGACTGCTGCATATGTGCCCAGTGATGATTGGGCACAGACAGAAAAAGACAGGTTCTGAGAGAAGCTGGTTGGAATGACTGGACAGACTCACAAGACTTATTCAGTAGGCCTCGTGATGAATGACATGAACGGGAAAGTTGAATCTCGTAATGTGATTGCTATAATGGGTCTTTATTGAGTACCAGGGGAGAACAATAAAGTAAGGTGTCTGAATATGTGACAGAAGAGGAGATTATGCATAATTCGTACTTAGCCCTTTCACATCAGGTGGCACATCGACATGCCGCTAAGGAAATATTTGTAGCCATCGGGTGGCAGACGTTCCACTAAGGAAATACAGTAATCCCTCTATTATTCGGATGTCCAATATTCGAACACCCTCACTATTCGGATATCATGGGCTGCCCAACCCCCCAAATGCCAAAAAATTCGAAAAAATCGAAATTTTTTTGTTTTTTTTGGACCGCGTCAGTTTGAATTTCCCGCGCACGCCGATCGGCTGTGTTTACGCGTGTGACGCCTCTCTGTCGGTCCCCATTTCCCACTCAGCTCCTGCCTCGTGAACAGCTCCGACAATGGCGGCCGAAGTGATTGCTTTTGTGGTGATACCCTACCTCCTACAGTGCTTGATACTGCTCTTCACCTTCTTCATCATGTGTGTGATGATGGCCCCGCCACCTGAGAAGAGGAAGAAAGTGGTTCTGACTCTGGAGAAGAAGAGGGAAGGGTATTGGAAAAGATGGACGCCGGGTGGCCGACATCACGGATTCGTCGCGAATTCAATCTCCCTCGCTCCACCTTGTTTGATATCAAGAAGTCCCGAGACAAACTACAGCAGTACACGGCTGATTTCGCTTCGAAGACCAAACGATACGTGGAGAGGAAGGTGATGTTTAGTCCTAAGTATGCAGACATCGACCGATCCACGCTGATTTGGTATCGACAACAACGTACTGCTGGTGTGTTGGTACGTGGAACGGAGCTGAAAGCTGCTACTGAGTTCACAAGGCTCCAGGCCTCATCACTAGACCACACGGGAATTTACTGTTATGTACAGTGCATTGAAGTGATGTGATCCCAGTTATGCAAAAAGAAACGTTGTGGAAAGTGTTGGTGAGAAGTTCTGGTGATTGTAAATTGCGAGGGTTGTGTGGTGTAGTTTCTTCGTGTCAAAGTCTGAGATGATAGAGCGAGTTATACATCAGGATGGCGGCTTCTTTTTCGTAAGTACCCTAACTTCATCAAAATTCCGTTCTTTCCATATCATTAATCTCATGCATAAACTGTGTGCAAGATGATTTCCATAATGATTTTCGTGTCTAACCTGTTTTCATCATGCTGCAAATGTGTTAAAAAATTACCCTAAATGTTAATCAAAATTTCCTGCTTTCAATTTAATTTGTTCAAGCATGGTTTTTAAGTGCACCAGCTATGAAAATGGTGAAAGGCAGTGAATTTCATGTCTGGTCATAACCTAACCTAACCTAACCTAACCTATGATTACCATAAAGATTTTCATGCCTAACCTGTTTTCATCATGCCGTAAATGTGTTAAAAAATTACCCTAAAAATTGATCATAATTTCCTGCTTGCAATTTAATTTTTTCAAGCTTGGTTTTTAAGTGCACCAGCTATCAAAATGGTGAAAGGCAGTGAATTTCATGTCCAGTCATAACCTAACTATCCTACCCTAACCTATGATTACCATAAAGATTTTCATGCCTAACCTGTTTTCATCATGCTGTAAATTTGTTAGAAAATTACGCTAAATGTTAATCATAATTTCCTGCTTGCAATTTAATTTGTTCAAGCATGGTTTTTAAGTGCACCAGCTATGAAAATGGTGAAAGACAGTGAATTTCATGTCCGGTCATAACCTAACCTAACCTAACCTATCCTAACCTAATCTATGATTACCATAAAGATTTTCATGCCTAACCTGTTTTCATCATGCTGTAAATGTGTTAAAAATTTACCCTAAATGTTAATCATAATTTCCTGCTTGGAATTTAATTTTTTCATGCATGGTTTTTAAGTGCACCAGCTATGAAAAAGGTGAAAGGCAGTGAATTTCATGTTTGGTCATAACCTAACCTAACCTAACCTATCCTAACCTAACCTATGCATTACCATAAAGATTTTCATGCCTAACCTGTTTTCATCATGCTGTAAATGTGTTAAAAATTTACCCTAAATGTTAATCATAATTTCCTGCTTGCAATTTAATTTTTTCATGCATGGTTTTTAAGTGCACCTGCTATGAAAAAGGTGAACGGCAGTGAATTTCATGTTTGGTCATAACCTAACCTAACCTAACCTATCCTAACCAAACCTATGCATTACCATAAAGATTTTCATGCCTAACCTGTTTTCATCATGCTCTAAATGTGTTTAAAAATTACCAAAAATGTTAATCATAATTTCCTGCTTGCAATTTAATTTGTTCAAGCATGGTTTTTAAGTGCACCAGCTATAAAAATGGTGAAAGGCAGTGAATTTCATGTCTGGTCATAACCTAACCTAACCTATCCTATCCTAACCTAACCTAACCTATGATTACCATAAAGATTTTCATGCCTAACCTGTTTTCATCATGCTGAAAATGTGTTAAAAAATTTCCCAAAATGTTAATCATAATTTCCTGCTTGCAATTTACAGTAGGCGCGGAAAGTGTTGACGCCATCTTAAAAAAAGAAAACATTCTTGTGGTTAGCA
>JAGKTI010042648.1:0-10078 GCA_018397915.1 Birgus latro
ATGAATAAAAGTGTGTGAATGAAACACGAATAATACAGAATAACAATTATGTCGCCATAATGAAGTGCTTAACCCATTTAAAACTGAGGAGCACTTTCCCTTCCGACTAACTTTTACCCCAATGGTTTCCCAACAGCTCATGACACCAGCCAACAGGTTACCCTAAGAACAAAGTGATACTGCGGAAGTATCAGCCCGACCGTCACCAAACAGTTTTATTCAGCTTTTAGAGGAAACTGCAGGAATGAAATGATAAATGAATATCTTAACCCCTCTAGGAGGAAAAGTCTACCTTAATTTGAGTACAATCGTCTGAGGGCAACAAGAACATCAAGCTTTAGGACAACTCTATCCAACTTCTCCAGATGGAGAAGTCTACCTCGAGAGGTAACTAAGATGGTCCGGTACTGACAAGAAAAAATGGGAAATAAATCGTCAGAGAGAACTACTGAATGACGCAGGTATCTAACCCCATTCAACTGGAAAAGTCTTATCAAAGCTGAAAGAAAAAACTGCCTGGAAATAAAAAAAGAAAAAATAATAATAATATAATCACCCGAGACTTACTCACGAAAACTGACCGACACAATCGCTTCCAACTAAATTTTTACCAATTATGCCGAACTTATAATAATTACCTGAAAAGGTTACCCTAAGGACTGGGCAAAACTTTCAATGTAGCTGCCATGGTGGGGGAGAAGGTAGGCCTGGATGGGACTTGGCAGGCAATATGACCGAGGAATTTCTGCACCAGCAAAAACGAGCCTTAATGGACTCAAGGTGGCTAGATAGACCATGGGTGGAAGTGTGTGTGTGTGTGTGTGTGTGTGTGTGTGTGTGTGTGTGTGTGTGAGAGAGAGAGAGAGAGTATGGGGGGGAGCGAGGAAGAGCAAAATTCAAAGAAAATATTGATGGTGATGATGAGGCAGGGTTGGAGGTGGGTGAGGGAGAGTGGTGGTGGTGATGGTATGGTTGTGGCGGATGAGGAGGAATGGTGGTGATGAAGGTGAGGGAGGGCTGTGGTGGGTGAAGGACAGTGGTGGTGGTGATGATGGTCGGAAGAGTAGTAAGTATGTGAGGGAGGATGGTGAAATAGAGTTGTAAGTAGGCGAAGGAAAGTAGTGATAATGGTGAGGGAGGGTTGGGTGAGTATGGCAATGAGGTAAGGTGGGGAGGCTGGCTTGTGAGGGATGGTGGTGATGGGATGTAGTGGTGGAGAATGGAAGTGTGGTGAGAGGCTGGCTTGTGAGGGATGGTGGTGATGGGGTGTAGTGGTGGAGAATGGAAGTGTGGTGAATGGTGATAAACAGAGCGAAGGAGAGTGTGCGTGAAAGATTGTCATATAGGAGAGTGATGGTGAGGGAAACTGAGATGAATAAAGGAGACAGTAACCAAGAGCAGTGGTGCGGTATAGTGTGTCCGTGAGTGTGAGATAAACAATTACCTTTATGCAGAAAAGATGATTATATAATCAGTTCATTCCTTCTGTTCAACTAATAGATCGGAAAAAGGGAGTCTACCAAAAACATTGGAGCGCAGGTTTAGAAGACCTCAGAGTGAAATGGAAAGGATTATGTAAGGGGTCAGGAAAAAAAAAAAAAAAAAGCCTCGTAAAAATGAGAACAGACGGATTTAGAGGATAACATTTCTAAAAGTCATGCTCTTCCGATAAGAGATAGCAGATGGACATCCAGGGTAACTGGGCGATTACCACGAGGAGTAACAAGAAGAGATCTGAAAGCATGATAACGGAATTTGGAGGTTTGCTGGGGACTGCATGTATCTGTATAAAAGCCAATAGGAACTGATGATAGAGGCTTTTGTCGTACAGTGTGCTGAGTCGCGCTAATGATGGAGGTCGATGTGTTTGACCAATCTTCGCCAAACAGTTCGGTCCCTTTTGGTTTTGGGTTTTACGGCAGGATGGCTGTCTGGGGACTGGCACTGAGTTGAGCTGAGTTGCCTCCTCAGTGGCTGGGTGGGGGGGGGGGGGGGCATACCAATGATGTTGGCGGTAAAAATGATGATGAAACCGTCCGATGGTGGCAGGAATAAAATAAAAAGGACGCCACCCGGATTCTAGGGGTTTGATTGTAGTAGCAAGAGTAAAATATTAACAAATTTCGTCTGCTTTAAAGGGCTAAGCTGGGGGTAGGAAAAACTAAATATAAAAAATCCGTCATTAGATTGAAGGGATTCACTGGCAGACGCAAGAAAAATGCACAAAAGTATATAATCAGAGCCTCTGTGGTACAGTGGTAAAGTGTACGTTTTCGTACACTGTAGAACGAGGGTTCGCGCCCCGTCAGGGTGTTAAACTTTGCGAGAGTTCTTCCGACCAAGTACTGCTTTGGCGGACATAATGGGTGCTGTGGTTGAACCAGTGTCGCATACTATAAAGTATGCTTGCGCGGGCCAATAACACTTGGTTCACAGACTACACACACATCCAAAGCCACTCCAACACAACAATCACACTTACAAGCACATCTCACCCTACACACAATCTCTGCTGAGCACCACATGTTGGTGGAGTGGAGCCTGATACACCAGAAAGAAAGAAAGAATGAGGGGGTTAAGTTCCCGCTGTACCGCTGCACCGAAGTGACTGGCAGGGTAAATGCATCTCCCAACAAGCACAAGGATTGAAATACTTTTGACTAACTTCCACCCTTCACTGCTCTCTCTCTCTCTCTCTCTCTCTCTCTCTCTCTCTCTCTCTCTCTCAGAGCTGAGTGGTATATCCTTCCTGACATTCACATTTTTGTCACCCCAACATTCCTGCCTTTGTGGTGATATTTTACACCTGGCTGGCTTCACTTCACCAATTTACCCTTTGGCACTTGTCGCAAAGAGGCTTAATTACTCCCACAGACAAATTTTAAGAGACGAGAAAGACCATTTCCTGCCCAGAGAATGTGTGTGCATTCTGAAGCACCATTGAAACCAAACCTTTGTCCTGCACCCTCGCGTTGGGAGGCGTGTTGTTTTGAGACAGTGTGAAACGGTGCTTTGAAAGAGAGAGAGAATGTTTTAACTACTTCGCTTTGAGGATATAATTTTTATTGCCTTCGCCAACGAACTTGGAGGACGTTATGTATTCACCTACGTTATCTGTCTGTCTGTCTGCCTGTCTGTCTGCTTGTCCAGACGATATCTCCAAAAGTTCTCAATGAATTTCAATGAAATTTTGTGGATGGATGGGCCATGTGACAAGGAAGAAGTGGTTAAATTTGAGGGCAGATCCGGATCCGGAGTAACCCGCACCATATCTCCAAATGTTTTCCATGAATTTCAATGAATATTTGAGGAAGGGTGGGACATGGGCAAAGAAAAAAATGATCAAATTTTAGGAAGGATCCGGATCCAATCTCCACAGATCCGAATCTGGATCAATTTTAATGGCAATGGCATTGCGGAAGTATGCGCTCTCTGAGTGCTTTCTAGTTAATGCTTGCAGTCGTTTCATACCCATTTCCTTTCGTATAAAGACGATACGCTTATTCGTACCAGTGCCATTTCGTAACCGTCATTTCTTTAACCAGTTCATTTCATAACTTCACATAACAAATACTCAAACGTTGTTTTAAAAAGTACTATCTATTATGATAACTAAGCAGATATCGGTATTTTTTTATGTAAATCGAAACAATATTCCACCGTAATATGATCCATTTATTGTCAACTAAGAGCTGAACTGAATAATTGTCATAGTATGTGCATTTTGTCAAAGAATAAAATACATTTAACAGTTTATTGTTAAAAAGATTATATGTCATGACCTTCGCTCTGGCCATACTCGCATATCCGTCCAAAACCTGGCAGCACCTGTGGCATGTCTCGTTACCTGCTTCGTAATCTTCCTAGACGCTATACAGCTTCCCCTGCATTGTTCAACTGTTTTTCTTAACTCCAGCAAACAATGCAGTCATATGACACTCGAATCCTAGTGGGGATTGGGCTTAATATTGTAAATAACGCTAAAATTTGTGTAAAAAAAAAAAAAAAAAGCCTTATCTACCGTCGTTCAGTTTGCACATTTTCAAATAACTTAAAACTTATTAGAGTGTTACATACACAGGAAATAAATGTTAACAGGCTACAAAGTTACGTCACAAAACAATGTCAAAGTTTTAATTTAATGTTGTCACATTTATTCCTAATTTTAAATCCGGTACAAAACGTACCAGTTACGACATGACGCGGGTAGCAAGACACACAGGTACGACGGGACGCGGCTACGAATCGGCTTGTTACGAAATGACATGGATATGAAACGGCCTGCTAGCGTTTTATTATATTCTTACGGCTGTCAGGCAGTCTGGGTTAGGCGAGCCCTCTGGTAGTAAAGCGGTTAATAGAATTTCTCTCCAAAACTATCACCGTTAGAGGTAGGAGGAATGAAAACAAGTGCTTGAGACTAAGGGGTAAATATAAGGCGCACCAATCTCCTCCTGTTTGGGAAGTCCCTCCTATGGTTAATTCAATCACCTAGATATAATAAAAGTATAATTTCTAAAAATGTCCTCCGGTCAATGGGGTTAAACCTGATACTGTGCCTTATTGAAAAAAAAAAGAAAAAAAGAAGTCGTTCTTCCTTCGCTAGTCATAACAATACTTCCGCGTGACTCCTATTTCAATACATTCTTGCTAACTCCAGACGATTTTATTCAACTTAAGGAGGGCCTCTCGTATTGAATAAACTCTCTTACCATCTCAGCTCAAAATGTCTCTTCAGAGCTGAGTAAAAGCGTCTGGAGATAGTATGGGTAACACAAAAATGTCGTCCCTGTGAATGTGAATTGAACATTTAAAAAAGGAGTTAAAAAGCAAGAATACGGCATCCTCGAGCTGAAGTTGCTAACCCACACATTTTCCTTCATTAAATTCATGTGATTAAGACAAGGGGTGAAAATGAATCAAAAACCAAGAAACATTTACGTCTTGCTACGCACCTCATCAGAATAATTTCAGACAATTCTTTAAAAATGTGTTGAAAAATCTGCCGCATTTCATTTGTCGAAAAAAAAAAAAAAAGAATTCGAAATTCAAAATGCTTTTGGGAGGAAGTGAGTTAAAAGAAAATGGTGTACCAGCGGATATTTTTAGTACCGGAAGAAACCAATGGAGGTTTATGGTGACCGTACATAATTCAAAAAAAAAATCCTTTACACTCCAATGATACAGGTAATCTGAGACTTGTTTCCAGTTAAGGAGAATCTTGTTCATCAGGACAAGTCAGATATAGTCTTTATTAATCTATTCAATACGGAATGCCATTTTTAACCAAATGAAATCGCCTGATGGTAGCAGCAACCAACTATTGAAGTCCATCATCCTACTGATGAGATTAACCTCTTCAGTCAGATGACGCAAATGTAATTTTGTTCGTGCTACTCCCTCAGAATGTTATTCAAATGAGTATTCTCGGGCTTAAGGGGTATAATACAAACATCAATAAATCTTGACGACTGCGGCGTTCTCCCAGTCATAATAAAATCGTTTGGCAACAGCAAGAACAAGCACTAAAAAGGTTTTTATAATAGTTTTCTCGTTTACCTAAGAAAGGCTCTTCCTCTTGTTACAAACCAACTCATTACAACGCCATCTTTGGACTGTGTTACGACATAATTACTGTGCTACGCCATCTAGGGACTGGTACCGCGCCCATCTCCTTCCACAACCTGAGTTCCTTCTCTTTATATCTTCTAGCCTCAGTCACCCCCCAGTATCTCGTCCCTCTGTTACTCCTCCCTATCCGAGGTATTCTCATAGTCGCCGGACCTTGGAGAGTTGAGTTCACTCTGGGAAGTGACCCCATTTGGCCATCCTATCCCGGAAACCTGCGGCACAATGACTACCAATCCACCCTTCCTCCCGCACCTCTCGTCTGGCAACTCAGCACCAAAACTGAATATTCTACCCCTATAACCTCCCAGCCCCACTAGCTTCAGAGATTTGTTTTATGTTGTTTTACGTGTATAGGTTAAGACTATAGTGTATATGTATTCAAGAGTTAAGGGATTTAGGTATTGTTAAGAGTATAATTAAGAGTGTGGTTGAAGGTGTATTAAATTTTGGTGGATATTTTGTTTAATTTGTCTATGCACTTAAATTATTAAACACAACAGAAAATCACACCCTTTTGTCTACCCTTTTAAGCCCGATTGCCCTTGTTTGTTTTGTTGTTGCCTGTTGGAATCTGGGTAGACTTAGGCTTGGCAGTCGTCTTATGTGCCTCATACCTTGGTGATTTATTTTGCTGAAGAAACCTTAATGTTTTCTTGTACCTCATTTATATTGTTTTAACAGAGGCATTGATTGCATCGCTAACACACACAAGAGAATACTGAGGTGATGTGTGCGGAACATATTGCTATGGATGAGGTTTTCCTAATTCTCCATACTTACTTCGAATTAGACCACCAGTTAAAGTGAAATGTAATCAACAAGATTCAGAAGAGCGAAATTCTACCCTGTTATGACAACACTTTAGATATTCTATTCTTGCTGCCGACAGAGGATTGGATCAAGCTTAGGAAAATGCTTCTCGGTGTTGTTGGGCCACAAATATTATTTTCGTAACTCCTTAATGCCCAAGGCCCATTACAGCTTTATCAGAGTACCAGTAGATGATACTATTCAACATATGGGGAGACCTCTTGTAGTGAAGGGGTAAATGAGGGATATATATGCCTCCTCCAGTTCGCAAAACCACTCCCGAGTTAAATAAATCATCTGAAGAAAGTCAGACCATAATATGTAATACGTCATCCAGTTAAAAAGATTTAAAAATCCGTTGTGATGATGCTAAAGAGATTGGTTAGGCAGTTATAGGATTACTCGTTTTATCTCTCCTATTTAATTATATGTTCTCTCTCTCTCTCTCTCTCTCTCTCTCTCTCTCTCCCTCTGCGTCTCAAGCAGTGAAGACCTTGCCACAGAAATGCTCTCTCGCGGGGAAAAAAAAAAAAAAAAAAGTTAGGGCAACTTGGCTTTAAAAGTAGTGACAAGATTAATAGCACAAGGAGGTGATAATACAACTTCTTTATATTTCTGGCCACTCGAATGCAATGTTTTAATATTTTGGTTTTTACGACTGGAATAAATGGTGTGCGAGCAACTTCATATTCCTGAGCCTAGATAGTGAAACGTAGTGGGCGAGGCCCGTAGAATTATACACACTAACCCAGCCATGACTGCAGCAACATTTATCATATTCTAGGTAATGCCAGGCGGATTTGGGTCATAGGTTATTATACTTGCTAATTTTTATCCTGAAATACTGCAACATGGACGTTCAAGAGTATGAGTTGTAGGTTCTTCTATTTATGTTTTTTTCCTTGTGAGGGGAGAAAATTTCTGGAGGGCGTTGACTAAGAAAACCATTGTTAAAAAAAATAATGGTTATTTTCCTAGCATTTCTAAACCTTTATTTTGTTTAAAAATACGATTTTACTTTGAATAATTTCGAAAACTGCTGCATTAAAATCCATTGCAATTATTTATTTGTCTGGCCTCAATAATTTCATCAGACCATCTGGTTATAGGGTTATTCTACTTCCTAAACTTTTAATTAATTTGCATATATGCTTGTTTCCCTCAACGCAGATCTTTACATTTTAAAAAACCCAAAAAATAATTTCTATAGTGTTCAGTGGTCATACTGAGCTGCTGAAACAATATCTCCTACTTTTGTGTGTGTGTGTGTGCGTGTGTGCGTGTGTGTGTGTGTGTGTGTGTGTGTGTGTGTGTGTGTGTGTGTGTGGAATGGGTGAAATCCTTTTGTATGAGGAAGTACATTCCAGTATTGTATTCACCTAACCAGTTTACTGTTAAACCGCATATCTTTTTTTAATCACCGTACCTCCAGGCTGTCTTCACCTATTAAAAATAAAGCTGTTCCAAACCATACCAATTAGAAAACGTTTTACACCTGAACAAAATGGTGTGGAGGCAGCAAGAACACAGCGAAGAATACATCGTCGAACTGAAGCAGGTGGACAAGATGACATGTGTATCTTAGTAGCACTACAGCCAGTTGATACATTCAGCTTAAGAAGATATCTCAGAGTGAAAGGGTTAACCCTCAGAAGGTGAAAAGTTACACCTAATATGAATAAAAGCACTTGATATTATCAAGAATAAAATGCCTAAGATTCTTCATGACCTTGTGCAAGGGTTACTGGCCATTGTCTTTAACCTCTGATGACCGTATGCCTCTCCAAAGCATAATTAAATCGGCTGGTGATGGCAAGAACATATCGTCTAAGATGTCTCACGTAAGGAAAAGGTTAAGTATTTACCTCCTCTAAAACAGTGTTCGTTTCCTTCTAGTTACCCTCAAGATATTTTATACACTGGAGCGACTTAGAACTGAAGGAGTTATTATACAGACTTCATTTATCCCTTCAGTAGATGAAGTTGTTTCTTCGTTCATCATCCCGTCCTTTATTGCCCCGTCATGAGCGAAGGAGTTTCAGGCTAAGCTACTTAGTTCATTTATGGTGAATGGTGTGTGACTAACCCTGAGTACCATTATGTGAGCATTGAACCCCAAGTAAACCCTACCTTGCAACATCCAGTTGCAGCACCCTAGCTCACTACACCACCACGGGTGACCAGACGTGTTTGGTTAAATGGTTACCACCCAGCGTAGTAAATGGTTTCCTGAGTTACAGGAAACTCTTTGGCTTGTCATTCCGTGTAGTCACCTGACAGCAAAACTACATCAAGTGAGTGAATGTAGACTCTTCTGCAGGTGTGAAGAAGAAAACGAAAAAAGTTAAGAACCTGCAGGATCTCCTTACCTCTCAGTCACTCTATGATATATTAACCGATGAAATTGTATCGTACACAAAAATGGAGAGAGAGAGAGAGCGGGAGAATTAATAGGACACCATCGTAGTCAAGGGTTAAGTCAATCCTTGCGTCACTCACGGTCAGTCGTATAATTCAGTCATTCAGCCAGTCAGTCAATCAGTCAGACACTCCCAACCAGCAATATATGTGAATCGAACAAGTCAACCAGTCACTCACAACAAACAGTATAAGCCAGTCAGTCAGCAAGTCAGTTAGTCAGTCAACCAGGTGTTTCACGCCACTGATGCTACGTATATTTCCTTAAACAAACGAAACTAACTACACGTAATTGGTTTCGTACTCTGCCTTTGATCTGCCACAGGGCCCTCCACAATTCTCACCGGACTCACAAGTGCTGGTTTCATTACCATATGAGACCCTCGGCAAAGAGCTGCCTGGAGAAGGGTAAGTTACACACTTCACAGAGAGATCTATTACTGAAGTACAATTAAGTAGTCTGGTGGCAGCAGAAGCAACATACAAAACGCGCCATAATACATACGGCTTATTTGACGTTTGTATACTGAAGATCGTTTTAGTTCCCTTCACTACCTGAGCTATTCCCGAAGTTGAACAAAATTGGGTAGTATACTTAAACGTCTGACAGAGTTTGCTTGCAGTCCCTTCACAGCGAGGGCTGGTCTCGATGTTGGGGTAATGTAGCCTGGTGATAAGATGTGCAAAATATTTAACCCTTCATAACTCTCACACTGCTCACCAGTGCTGTTCTTATAACATCCTGTGCAAGCCTCAACAAAACAATGAGAAGAGGAAAAGTAAGCCTGTAGGTGTAGGAGCCATGACTAAAACTGGATTACGTGGTCTGGTGTTAGAGAGGACAAAATACGAAAGGTGATACAAATAGCAATTCTACTCTCCATCACTACGAGAGAGTCTGGCAGTAGCATAAGCAGGGAAATAATATGATGGAGAGCTTGCTAAATCCTGCCTGAAGACATGCCGCACTCAAGTTGAATAATGTAGATTGGCAGCAGCACAGCAAAGGAAAAATAGTTAACCATCGAGAAATGTCACTACTGCTCGCTAATGCTGTTCGTAACATTTCTGTGACACCTTCGGGAAAGAAACTTCAGAAAAGAGACAGCTTAGTCTAATCAGTGGCATAGTTGAGTAAAGTCGACTGACGGTAGCAAGAACAACATAAAGGAGTGTGTGTGTGTGTGTGTGTGTGTGTGTGTGTGTGTGTGTGTGTGTG
>JAGKTI010042649.1:0-10077 GCA_018397915.1 Birgus latro
GGGGTTTCGTTGGGAACCGGCTCACAACCCCGATTTGTTGCGTGTCGGGGCAGGCTGCGAGAAGGCGGCGTATGAGCTGGACGTCGCGGTCCAAATTTCCCGTCGGGTCATGGATAGTAAAATGCTCCTTAACAATGCCCGGGAGGACTCTGAGGAGTGTATTAAAGATATGCTCATCCCGGGTATTAATTTAGGCATCCGGGTATGCGGCGGTGACAAGTCGCCTAGCTTGGACCAACGTGTTGTCCAAATCCCCATCATATCTGAGGGCATCTAGTTGTGAAACCGCGACAACTTTTCCTAATGACGGGGTGATAGCGTCTATAACAATTTTTGTAAACCTGGCCCACGTGAGGTCTGGGACTATTTTTGGTGCTATACTAGCTACCGCCTTTCCCAAGTAAGGTACAGTGACAGCTATTTTCTGATTATCTTCTTCAAATCCAATATCAAGTAATGGCTTGACCATTTGCAAGTGATGTCGCATTGTTCTGGGTCAAATTTTGGTAGGGGTACATGTGTTTTGGCTGCCATTTTCACAAAAGTTTTCCAGTCCTTATTCACCATCCGGGTCAAGAACCACCACCAACCACCAGTGTTGTACTACGTATTTGTGGGACGGTTTCTCACCCTCAAATACACAGGCTAAAGCGGGCCCATATTCTAGACCGGGAGGTAACTCCAAAGACTAGGACTGGACACAAAAACAAGGCAGTAAATATTACACATGTATTCCAGATATTTCACAGAGAACAACAGTACATCACAAACATTACAATGGGTTGGCAGGGGGTAATTTAACACTGTATACAAATGCTGTCTGTCACTATACCTTCTGGTTCAGGTATGGTACTATTAACCCGACACTCATGGCACATACAACATATTTACATTTCAGGACACAGGAATGATTTTACTACAATCTCTAAAACTCGTATAGCACTGGACGGCACTATATATATATATATAAGTTACGTTACACCTGTATTTCAGGTACCTGGTGGCCGGAAGTCTATCTCAGGTAGGGTTGCCCGTAGAGATCACTAGCAAGGGGAACTTCGGTGTTTTAGTACGTCCTAACTAAACATGTCGGGACACAGTGCTGGGTGAATATTTAACTGAACACAGGGGAGGGAGAGCGTAAACACAAAGGAAGGGCACCGCGATACAATGGGTATTTTCTGATGATCACAAAGACTGTCCAAGATGGCGGGACTCTACCTCTAAGATATAGGTCAGGCCACGTTCTGTCTATCGGCACGCCCAATCTTATATTCTGGGTTCCTGGTCACTTAAATTTGAGAATACACTGTAGGGGATCACTTGTGAGATATCTATCGATGCACACTATATCTGGGTCTAAGATTACTCACACATATACATATAGTCCACTCACTTGGTTACCACTGGTGGGCCCAGGTTGATTCCTCTGTCCGGAGGAAAAAGGGGCAGAGTGGCGCATTCCTGGGCAGGGCCCCACACGTGGCAGTGGGGCTAAGGGCTCGGCCCGAAGAGGGCCAGGAGACGGGCCTGACGTCGGGTCTGGGAGCGCCTTTGGGAGACCTCGCCCACTGGTTGGTCATGCCCTGGTGTTCGGGGCAACTCCTGTGTCAACAGGGGACCCAGGGGACTGGAACTCGGGGCGGCTCGGCTGCGGCAACTGCTAGAGGGCGGCGGCGCCGACAGGGTCGCCTCACGGGAACCTTGGGCCGGGGGAGTAGTGGACAGGGCCCGTCGTCGTCTGTGGGGGCTCTGGTCCGGCAGCTGTTCACCCTGGTGGAGTCGTAGGGAACCAAGGACTTGGGTAAGACCTTGCCACGCCTCGGGTGTAGGGTCCTCTCCGACTGCTGGTTCTCCTGTAGGGGAGAAGCGGACTGTGGCCGGCTTTACTCCTGCCACGACGTGACTTGTGGCCAACGTCTGAGGGGCACAGGGAAGGATAGCTTCCAGGCGGCTTGTGGCCTGCGCTACCCCGGCCTGGCCCGACGCCTGAGTGTGCACAGGGGAGGATAGCTTCCTTGCGGCTAGTGGCCTGCTCTTTGTCTGGCCTGGCATGACTTGTGGCCGACACCTGAGTGGCCGGGAGGAGGATAGCTTCCGGGCGGCTCGTGGCCTGCGCTACCCCGGCCTGGCGTGACTTGTGGCCAACGCCTGAGTGTGCACAGGGGAGGATAGCTTCCTGGCGGCTTGTGGCCTGCCTTACCTCTGGCCCGACGTGACTTGTGGCCGACGTCGAGAGGGCACAGGAGGTGAGCTCTGGGACAGCTATGGCCTGTGCCGGCGAGCTAAGGTCACTAGCAGCTGAGGGACGGACAATGGCCGATCCTGCCTCGTGCCCAGTACGGCTCGTGGCCGGTACTGCGATGCCGCTCTGGGGGGAACGACTAGTGGCCAGTCCTGCCCGACCGACACGCGTCCGTGATGCTGCCCTGCGGCGGGGAAGCAACTGGGGAACGGACTGTGGTTGGTTCTGCCCCGTACCTGGTACGACTGTGGCCGATACCGCGGCTTTGCGTGGAGTTATAAACTCCACCCCTTACCTGGTGAGCTGCGCTCCGGCTGGAGACTAGATGCCGGCGACTGCTACCTTTCTGGGCCACCACCTGGGTGCAAGAGGGGCGCCGGGAAGTTATACAGGTAAGCCATTCCTGTTCCCAGCCGCGCTGTGTTGGCGGCAGTCCCCTGGTGATACTGGGGGGGTTGGGGGTGCTGGTGTCGTCTGCCCCGGTCGCCGTGTGGTTTGTGGCTCCAACCCCTAACTCCTGTATTTCAAGTTGACTGATAATATTCCCCAACTACCTTCTATGTTCACTGAGAGTCCTGACAGCAACGAATTAACAGATTGTCGGTGTATCATCGAGGCCTCTCAACACGGTGCTGAAGTGCCCACATGGTTCTTCTCGCCACTGCCCATACACAAATCCCTCCCTTTTCCATTTCTTTCCTTACATGTTGGTAATTCTTTCTAATTTAATTTTAGTAAATTAATGAGGCCCCGTAATAAAATTTACGTCGTTACACTGGTGACAGCGGTAGTAATCAGTTAATTTTCTTTATTTAGAGGGAACTTAAATTTGGCACCCTTACACTGGTGTTATAGCGGTGGGATTTCTTACCATAATTTGTATGATCAAAAGCGATCATTACACTGGTGTCAAACCGGTGGGAATCTTCATAATTTAAAAAGCATATAAATCAAGGATCATGACAGTACTGGTGTCAAACCGGAGGGAATCTTCATAATTTAAATAGCATATAAATCAAGGATCGTTACACTGGTGGCAGCGGTGGTATTTCTTAAAAATTATAGGCGAGTTAAAAAACGCATTATTACACTGGTGCCTTAAATCCATATAGTCATAAAATTAGCATTATTACACTGGTGTCAAACCGGTGGGATCTTCATAATTTAAATAGTATAATAAAATCTGGATATTACACTGGTGACAAAAGCGTTGGGATTTAGATAGATTCGGTAACAACATGCTAGAGGCCCACTTGATCTTATATTGAGAACTCCTAGAAGATAGAATTTTCCATTGAAGTAATAAAACCGAAAATTGATCGGTATATTCCCACAGTTAATAGTGTAAGAACAGAATGTTTAGAGTATCCTTAGTAGGTCACAGTCAAATACCTCAGTCATTGAATATTAATTCGGACGTGGAACTGAAAGTGTATCAGGCCCCTGGTGCCAAAGCCAGAACTTTTTTCTCTGATGTACGAGTAAATGGAGTACTAGAGTGGCAACACGATCTGTGTATACTCTGGATAGGAAGCAATGACATAAGTTGGCATACGACTCCAGGCCAAATAGCGTATGATATCGGACAAATTGCAGAAGTCATAGAGAGGGACTGAGGAGCAGAAGTTCGTATGTGCTTAGTGGAACCCCGTATCTACCAGGGAGACACCCCAAACTCCACTGAGGGTTACCGAACCTTCCAAAATGCCATCAATCAGAAACTAAAATGTAAAGCAAAGCAAAGGGTAATCCAGTTTAATACAGCCTTCTATGCGGGATCACTAACAGATGGAATGCATTGGTCAGGTGTGGCAAGAAGTAAGGTAAAAGATAAATTGCTGGCAGTGATAAGAGGGTATCTGGCCTAATATAATAGATAACTAATAGAAGTAAGAGGTGTTCCTTTCGTACCACCATGAATTGGCAAGATGTAGGAATTCAGATTAAGGATAGGAAGAGAGGAAGGCAGGCACAGAAAAAGAATGATAAAGGCTAAGGAAGAAGTAGGCAGCACTACATCAAGTGAGTGGATGATGGAGTGCTGCCTACTTCTTCCTTAGCCTTTATCATTCTTTTTCTGTGCCTGCCTTCCTCTCTTCCTATTTTTCCTATCTTTCCTGTCACTTCTTATTGCTTTTCTTTCTTTTACAGGCGGCTTTACATTGAGTGACAAGCCAAATGGTTTCCTGTAAGCCAAGAAACCATTTACAACGCTGGGTGGTAACCATATAACCAAACCATACGTGCTCCCTACGTGTCAACAAGTGGGTTGGTGAAGGGTTAGTGCCCCTCCCTGTAAAACAAATAACTCAAAGTCAAATGGCCACCCCTTACTGGATTATGGCATCTGGCAATAGATAGATAGATGAGCTTGATCAGATTGAGGCGCAGCAGTTTTTCCCGAGATCAGCCTGTCCTCAGACTCAGGACCGATTTCTAACAATGTCAGGTAATGAGAATCTCGCAAGACCACGGGATATTCCAACTCTAGAACTGGGTCAACTACAGGGTATTGATGCGGCAGCTCACCTGGAAATGTTTTTTGAAGCGGTAGAGCAGTGTAGCCAAGATGATGGAACGTGTATACAAATTGCGAAGAGTCGAGTGAGCTCGGAATTGGCCGTTTTCATTCATAATATCCAGACTAAAAATCAAGTAACCACGTGGCTAACATTCAAGGCGGTCCTTAGATCAGAGTTTGCTATTGAAGTAAGTATTGACCGGGCATGGCAGGAACTGGATTCAGCTTGCTATGATTGGGTAGAATCACCTCAGGCCTTTATGAACCGCTTTATTTGCCAACATGCGACCATAGAACACAAATTTCCTGGAGAGAGATTCCCTAACCGAGACAAAACTATCAAGCGTAAATTGTGGTATGGATTACCTCTTCCATCAAGGGGTAAACTTGAAAGTTTTCTAGATGATGAATACCCGTTAAAAAAATGTATTGACCGAATAGAGAATGAACGCCAACTATTGGAAGTGAGTCAGATTTCTCAGGTTAATATGTTGCCTTCCGAGAGAAGCGTGAAAGACAGGGAGGTAGGCAACCAGCTATCACCTTCTACCTCACCGAAACAGAGTAACATTTCGAATCCAGACGGACCAAAAGATATAGTAAATGATCTAAAGCGCCAGATCCATGAGCTTAAGTCTAACCTGGCACAAGCAGATAAGGGACGGCCTAATAACCCTAAGGCATATAGAGACAAATACTGTGCTCATTGTCGAACTACATCTCACAACCTCCGAGACTGTTGGCAAAATAACCCCTCCTGGACACTGTTTTGATTGTCGCAGACCCGGATGTCAGCGAGGTGAACGCGGGTGTCCTGGACGTAGTCACGACACCACAGCCCAAAGTGTCTCTCCAAAAGTAGTTCATGAACTGTCTCAGCAGTTATGACTAGCCGGTGGCCAAACATCTCCCACTATCAGTGTAATAACAAATGGGAAGATGTTAGAAGCTGTCGTGGACACAGGCAGCAGCTACATTTTAATCAAGGAGTCTGCATTCAAACGGATCGGGGGAGAACTGAACACACATCGAAATCCGCCGTGCTTACAAGGAGTCACAGGCGCACCTCTGAGAATATTAGGAATGTTGCGAGTTGAAATAGCAGTCGGTGACGAGAAGGTGCACAAGCAATGGGTCCCGGTAGTACCAAATTCTTACCTTAGTACTGACATCCTCCTGGAATGTGACGTGTTGAGCCAAGCTCCGCTCATGTGGGATGGAGTGAAGAGAGTTATGATCTGGGGTGGCACCCCTTATGTGGTGAATCACATCCGCCGACAGAAAAACAAGGTGGGGAGAGTCAGAGTTGAATCAGTAGAATTATCTGATCCAAAACAAACCGTCTCGCAGATTAACCTCCTTACGACCTTACAGTTAGACCCTTACCAATCTAAATTTGTGTCCGTACCTGTGAAAGAGGATCCAACAGCTAATCTTATCATCTACCCACAGCCTAGAATTAGTCATAATAGTCATCCTTATTTGGTCCAAGTAAACGAGACAAACAACATCTACGTTCCACTCATTAACCCCACCAAAAAGGTAAAAGTGTTACGAAAAGGCACCATCATCGGTTCATACGAGAGAGTGACCAACCCAATCCCTGACAAAATTAACATCACTAAAATACAAAACGACCTTCTCCCAGAGAATGATCACATCAAACAAAACGGTACCCGTTGTCAGAAACTAAAAGCTTTGATTGACGAACAGAAATGGCAACAACTCACTAATGACCAGCGAGAAGAATTAACTGAATTAATTCTAGAGTATGACCCTCTATTTATCCTTGACCAAGGGGAATTAGGTCTGATCAAGGGTCCTCCAGCTCATATTAAAGTCGAATCCTCAGCCCAGTCGTGGCCCAATGTATCGCTATCCAGTTCAAGCAAAACAAATTATCACTGAGATGTTGAAGGACATGGAGGACAGAGAGATCATTGAAAGATCCACAGCAGCCTGGTTGTCACCTATCGTCTTGGTTAATAAACCCGATAGTATCGGGTAGTAAACGAATGTGCCTCGATTACATCCATGTAAACCAGCATCTTGCAGCCGATGTCTACCCACTTCCACGGCTAGATGAACTAGTAGAACAAGCAGCTGGACATCGATATTATGTCACTCTGGACATGCGAGAGGCATACTTTCAAATTTTATTAGATGAGGAGAGTCGTGATCTTACTACTTTCAGCGATGGTGTGGCTCTCTATCGTTTCCGACGCCTTCCTTTTGGTCTTAACTGTTCCCCCTGCAATCTTCTCACGACAAATGGTCAATTTGCTAACACCTCTTCTACAGAAGGGCTGGGTCAAAAACTACTTAGATGACTTAATCTTATGGGCCCCCAGTTTTCCTACCCTATTGGATCGTTTAAAACAACTTTTCAAGCTGCTTGCTAGTAATGGGGTAAAACTAAATCTTAGTAAGTGTGAATTTGGATGTAAGGAAGTGACCTTCATGGGTCAACAGATTTCGGCAGAGGGAAGTAAACCGGATCCGAAAAATATAGAAGCCATAGTGAAAATGAAGCCACCCACCAACGTGAAGGAAGTGAGACGATTCCTCGGAATGTGTGGATTCTACAGAAAACATGTACCGTCGTTCACACGAGTCGCTACACCACTCACCAATTTGACAATGGGGGAGTCCTTAGTTCAGTTCAGGCTGACGGTACCAACAAGCCAATCAGGTACTTCTCAAAAAAATTGACCCCTTGTGAGTCTCGACATTCAACCACAGACAAAGAGGCTCTAGCAATAGTTCTCGCATGCCGAAACTTTCATCATTACTTATGGGGTACACGGTTCACAGTGATCACAGATCACCAACCTCTAACAAGCATATTCAAACACAGGACTAAATCACCAAGAATGAACCGATGGATTCTGGAAATGCGAGAATATAACTATGACATTCAATACCTCAAAGGCAAAGATAATTTTGTCACAGACCAGTTGTCACACCCAGTTCGAGTGGTAGTCCGTTCGCCTGAAGCCACCTGGCTTGGGTTAAACCGAGAACAAATGAGAGACCGCCAGAGAGAAGAGCCAGTATGGGGAGAACTTGCGCAGTATTTAGAAGGTGGTGGGATTCTAAAAGATTGCCAAAGAATACATTAGATCAGTTTGCCTTGGTAGAAGAAATATTATATTTTGTACGCGAAAAGGCGGATGGTAGTCTTCATTATAGTCTCATAGTTCCTCGTACCTTAGTTGTTCAGGCACTGCAACATGCTCATGAACTGACAGGTCATTTAGGGCAAAAGAAAACTATTAAGAAAGCTGAAGAACTATATTATTGGCAAACCCTCAAAGTTGATGTATGTGAATATGTAAAAAAATGTGTAACTTGCCAAAGGTTCAAACAGAACACTGGATTGCAGCAACAGTGGAAGGAATTATCCCCAGTGAATAAACCACTGGAGAGGATTGGCATAGATCTCACTGACATGGTTGCTGGAATCCAGCGTTATCACTATGTGCTTACAGTAGTGGACCACTATAATCGCTTCGTTAGGTTTTTCCCCCTTACAACAAAACAGACCACACAAATCACAGACAAACTCGGGCAGTACGTGGCAGATTATGGCACCCCCTGTGGAATTGTCCTGGACAACGAAGGCGAGTTCACCAGCCAAGAATTTCAACAGTTCTGCCAGCGACATCAAATCATCTTGTACTACACGACCCCTTATCATCCCCAAGGGAATGGAGTGACCGAGAGGATGCACAAGACCCTGAAGTCAGTCCTTTCCGCCTTATGTCAGGGCCACCCTCTCCGATGGTCCCAATTGCTCCAGTCTTGTCAGATCGCCATGAACCAGGCGGTACATATGTCAACGTGTCAGCAACCTCATTTCGCCTTCTTTTCTCGCCACCCTCCCAGACTGGTCAGTGTGTCATTACCCTCAGTCGATGGCAAGGAAGACGAGATCACAGCAGCTCACGCACTCATTCGGGACACTCACCGAAAAATGTCAAGAAGGTACCGAGACATACCTAACCGAAGACGAAGGAACCAAGTGGTTGAAGTTGGAACCCTTTTGTGGGTCAAGAAAGAAACGGTGATACCTGGTACGTGTCGAAAACTTAACGTGAAATGGGATGGTCCGTATCGTGTGGTGGAAGTGTTAATGGAAGGTAGTGTATACATGATAGAAAATGTATTCACAGGGAAAGTGTTGCAAAGAGCTGCCGGACAAGTAAAACCCTATTATGGAGGGGAAGAGTGGCTCTTAGAACCCGTGGAGGAAGCATTCGTCCCTGATCCAGAGGACGAACAATTACCACCACGTGAAAGACGACCTCCACGTAGACTAATTGAGGAATGTTGAAGAGTGCTGAAGTGTTGATAAGATGGTTATGGGCATAAATATCAAGTTAAGTGCTGGATAGGGAAATGTGTGCGGGTCGGACTGTCTGACTATTGACTGTGGTAGTTCAAGAGTTCAGAGAGAGATTAATCTATTGTTTGTGGTTAATCGGAGTATGCGTCATGGGCGTAGCCCAGTTCAGTGGGAATATTATGTTGCTTTAATTCGAGGGGTAACCGGTATCCTCTCAATCTAGAGTCAGCATGGACTAGGGTGTAACAGTGACTTCAGGACCTGACACGCACTCGTCAGTTACTAGGTAGAGAGCTGGAAGCACAAGAATGTATGAATGGAGAGCGTGAATGCGATAGTAGGTTGTATGCATAGGAAGCGCCCCTGGGACGATCCTAGCAGCGAGAGTACAGGTCTGTCCAGGTGAGACGACCATGTTATCAATCAGGCAGGAGGATGACTGAGCACATTTTTGCTACTGAATATTCAGGAGTTCATTGGTGACAGGGAAGCGACCCCCTGGGGTACGCAATTTATTCGTGGACCGACAGGTGCCACTTAAGGGAGTTTCAGATAGTGAGAACACTATCTTAATCTGGAGTTCATAGGGTGCTTCACAGTCAAATTGGGTAAGTCTGTCCCGTCCACACACATGTCTCTAAGAAGTGTAAAAGAATGAGATGTTAAAATTTTTTTTTCTGGAGGATGGGCCCGTGTAATGCCGTAATTTTAAGGTTGGTATAAGTATAATATAAGTAAATATAAGTGTAGTTTAAGTTAGTGCAAGTGTAATGTAATAGTAGTCCTGGACCTCTGTTTAATTGATACAGTGTATAGGAAATGGTCATCAAATTCATATTCGAGCTTGTTCCTAATTAACGTATAGCAAGAGTGGAATGCTATTAATAGGTGAGACCGTATGGAGCGAGATGGAAGTGCGAAGCGTGATCTGTTCTCGAAAAAGAGGCAAAGAAAGTTAATTCG
>JAGKTI010042650.1:0-10077 GCA_018397915.1 Birgus latro
GAACAATACTGTGCCACAATTTTTCCCAAAACACTCTCTAAATTCAAAAGTCTCTCACCCAACGGTGCAAATGGTTGGCTAACATGAGTATATTCTTCCTTACTTTACTATTTGTGCTTGGTGTAGTTTGGGACCCAGAACAGTTCACAAAGTGGATTAATAATCAATGCTTCACTTAACTTCTCATAGCTCTGAGTGTGAGTGGGCACCTGGGAGTTATAATGGAACACGTGGTACCCACCATCCATGGTGCAAGGCCGGAACTTTACCACGGCTAACCTCCAACACAGGTGTCCTGCTGTCCTCCGGTCCAGCGTCAGTTGGCGACGCTGCTAGACTCCCAGGACACTCCCCACCTCCAAACTCCTCAGCAAACTCCCAGGACACTCCTCATCTTCAAACTCCTCAGCACGAAGGGGAGAAGTGAGGGCATCTCTTGAGTGCATGTTCGCCTGGTACCGTGGCTCAGCTCAGAGTCCTCCCCGACACCTGCCTCTCACTCTCACACACTCTTCAGCGCTTGGCACGGCTTTCAAATCGTTTTCCTAATCTCCTTAACAATACATTACTTTCCATCTAAATAGATCATTTCTAAACTAACTCTATTCACTAATATCACAGTTGACGTAAAAATCTATGTTACAGTACACTATTTTAAATGAACGATACTATATGCACAGGCGACTACTTAATGCGGATGAACATTGCGTAACACGGCTCTAACCAGAAAATTTAAAAAGACGATTATTTGAATAAGGGGACACTACTTTAATTTTCCTTTGTTACAGTTTTACGGATTTGTCAATGGCAGATTGAAACAAAAGGAAGGAATCAGCAAACTGAAAGTAGAAGGAGATGTTTATAAAGATGCGGCAGTGCAAGCTGTAATAATGAACAAATGTTTCCAATCTGTTTGCACTAAAGAAAAGGATTTTGTTGACGGGGAGGGAGTGACTTGAAATGTAATGATAAAAGATATAAAAGTGGAAGTGTAAGGAAGTGTATAAATTACTGGAAACTCAAGATGTAAGGCAATCCCCAGAACTGGATGGATTCTCTAATTGGGTACTGAAGGAATGCAGAGAACAACTGCCGGATTAGATTCACAGTTTAATTGTGTGTTTTCTGGAAGTGAGGAAAGTGCTTTGGGAATGGAAGAGGGCAAATGTGGTACCAATTTATAAGGGAGGAAACAAGGAAATACCTCTGAATTTTAGACCAGTGTCCCTGAACAGCATGGTCGCAAAATTATGCGGGAGAATCCTGAAAGACAGATGGTTAAAATATCTGGAGGAGATGAACATTTTGGCTGAAAGTAAGTTTAGATTCAGAAGTGGAAGGTCATGTGTTTCCAACTTGTTGAGCTTTTACTCAAGAGCGATTGATGTGCTACAGGAGAGAGACGGTTGGGTGGATTGTGTGTATTTAGATTTGGAGAAGGCCTTCGACAAAGTACCCCATAAGCGACTATTGTGGAAATTGGAGCATATAGGAGGATTGAAGGGAAACCTCCTGGAGTGGATGAGAGACTTTTTGAGAGACAGACAAGTGAGGACAGTAATAAAGGACAGGATGTCTGGATGGAGGGAAGTAACAAGTCGAGTCCCACAGGGCTCGGTGTTAGCGTCAGTAATGTTCCTGATTTACATAAATGATGTGGTAGATGGAATGAACAGTTATGCAAGTCTGTTTGCTGATGATGCAATGATCTTGAGGAGAGTAGTTGAGGAAGACTCTAAAATGCTGCAGGAGGATCTGGATAGGATACATGATTGGAGCCAGATTTGGGATATGAAATTCAGTGCAAAAAATGTAAAATATTGGAAATGGGAAAAAGCACCAGGTGGCCATCACTGAATTATTTGATGGGTAATGAACCAATCATAAAAGCGAGAGAAGAGAAAGGTTTGAGAGTGCTGGTCCAGGATAGTTTGTCACCTGAAAAACACGTTAACAAGATAGTTAGACGCATAAACTCTTGACCAACATAAGAGTAGCATTTCATTACGTGGATGAGATGATGAAAAAATTGATTGTGGCCACAATCTGCCCCAGGTTAGAACATCCAGCAGTAGTGTGGTCCCCACGCAAAATGATAGATATACAGTAAACAAGATTGAGAGAATACAAAGAACAGCAACCAAGATGGTTCTTAGCCTGGCAGATCTGTCGTACAGAGAGAGAGAGAGGCTGGAAAAGCTGGATTTGCCTTCCTTAGAGGAAAGGAGAGAGAGGGACGACATGATTGCAGTGTTCAGGGCTATGATGGGAGTAGATAAAATTGACAGAGAAGATCTGTTTGTTTGGGATACGAGAGTAACAAGAGGAAACGGAAGGAAACTGAAGAAGCCAAGCTGCTTGAAGGATATCAAGAAATGTAGTTTTCCTTATAGATGCATAGACCTGTGGAATAGCTTGGACAGTGAGGTGGTACAGGCAAAAAACATTCATGTATTTAAAACTAGACGAGATAAATGTAGATATGGAGACAGGACAACATGAGCTTAGCTCAATTCCTGTATACTACAAATAGGTAAATACACACACACACATACACACACACACACACACATGGAACAAAAACATCATGATTATTGCAATACCTCAGGACAAGAACCATATGACAAAAGCTTCATTCACTCAGGCTACTCAGAATGCCTAAAGAGAAGCCAGAAAGAGAAAAAAAAGCTTTTCCCAAACCAAATCTCTGGAACTAAGAGAAGTCCAAAGAATAAAGGGAATGAAAGAGAGACCTGGCTGATCACATGTAACATAACACACCAAAATAAGACTGGCAGATGGCCCAAGGCATTATGCTGAAAATAGGCAACTGGCAAAAATGAGCTTGTATACAGTGAAATAAAAGTGCACCACCAGAAGTTGTGCATTGGCATGCAGTAAGTTTCAGCACCTGGCTGCCATCAGAGGTTCTAACCCTTCTAAACCGGATCAGTTTTCTAATGATGTTTGTTATCTGATTATTACCCTGGAACTACCTTTCAGGACCAGTTATGGATCAGTTAGCAGTTTAAACACTACATCCTTACTGAGACCAGTAAATTCTGTTGGTTAATTGTAGTGTATATGGGTAATACAGCCAAGAGACTCTTCTGTCATAGCCATCCTCTGTGGGGAATTTGCCCCTACTGGGAAGCAAATATCAAGACTGGTAGATAGATAGATGCATGTTAGGTTACACTGTAGTTAGGCAGCCATAAATAAACAGTCATTCCTTGAGTAATGCTTTTTTGTACTTATATGGTCAGCATAATGGGACAAGTCACAATCAACACGGGGAAAATCTCGAGCCTGTGCATGACATGTCAGCTGGCCTAGCGACACAGTTTGAAAGTTGCACATGGTGTTGTCACCCACCAGGCTCACCATGACTGGCTGGCTAACATCTGGGTACCTGTCCTGGGCACAAACCCATATACTGTACTCAGTCCTTTCTTGCGTCACACTAAGTTCTACCCATGCCATGCAGCAAGATTTTTTTTGTGTTTGAGTGTTGAGTGAGGACATTGACACTTAGTCATGCTGTGTGAGCAGCTTGAGCCAGCCAGAAAGCGGCGCTTCTTCACGTATGGCCAGAAGTATGAGATAATAGAGGAGTTAGAGAAAGGAAAAAGGCAGGTAGAAATTACGGAAAAGCATGGTGTGAATAAGAGCACCATCAAACGATTTGACTTAGTTGTTGAAGAGGGAAGTTCTGGAGTAGCAATATCTCAACAATGACAACAACATGGGGGGTGGGGGGCAGGGGGTTGAGTGCTGCAGAGCAACACATCAACAACACCCAGGTACCCAGCCTAACCTTTGTTTTCGTTAATGCCATTTTAATGCCATTCATGTTCCTAATTACAATACATCTATCTCTTTCAGTGTTTTACCTGATGGTGAGTATAAGTAGGAGTAATGTATGTGGGTTAGGGTGGTAAAATGGGGTAAAAGTGAGAGTTTTGGAAAGTCGCTAGACTACATTGTACTGATATACAGTACATGCAAACATATTGTTTGAGTAATGTGTGGTTGAGTACCACGATTTTCATCCAGTTCATATCATCCATGTTACTCGATGACTGACTGTACTTTAGTGCACTGTAGTTGCACTAGGTAGTGGCATGATAGATATGGCATTTGGTTGTTTTGAATCCAGGTTGAGTATTCTTGCATGGTGTAGTAAGTCACAGCTACCACAAAATGGCAAGCAACAAGAAGTGTGTTTAAGTACTTGGGTAGTGTGATGAGTAAGAATGGAAGTTCAGAGAGTGAAGTGCTTGAAAGGGTACAATAGAGAAGAAAGGTTGCTGGTTCTTTGAAAGCAGTGATAAAGAACAGGGAAGTGAGCATGGAAGTAAAAAAGTCACTGCATGACAGTATTGTGATACCAGCTCTAACGAATGGAAGTGAAGCTTGGACCTTGTCGGAAGGACACAAGTCAAGAATGAGAGCACTGGAAATGAGCTATTTGAGAGGAGCATATGGAGTTACACGGAGAGACAGACTGATAAATGAGGAAATGAAGGAGCGTTGGGGTGTGAATGTGGATGTGATAGAAAGCATTAGTAGAAATACATTGAGGTGGTTTACCATGTGGAGAAGATGGAGAGCAAGAGACTAACGAGGAGAGTGTATTCGAGTGAGGTGAAAGGGGGGAGAGTGAGGGATGGAGTGGAGAGGTATATGAGAGAGAGGGGTGTAAGCCGGGAGCAAGGCAGTGAAGTGGCATTGGACAGGGCGACATGGAGGTGATTTGTTTGTGGCCACCCCTTACGGGATTGAGGCGTCTGGCAATAGATAGATAGAGAACAAGCAGGTCACAAAGTACCAATATATGCTTTATCTTTTTCAGGAATCTGGACGCATATTGTGTACACCACCTACTCAGTGTGCTGGATTGCAACATTTTGTAGGTTTCTTTGATGAAACTGAAGCAAAACTTAAATGGCAAAGAGTTGATAAGGAAAAGCTGACAAATATTGTTGTATCAGAGTTCGAGAGAGCAAACCATTTCGGCTTTGTCTTCATCAGGTGTTCAGGGAATATTTCTGATGAAGAAGATTTGGGACAACCTCAGTACGATGAGAAATATGAAGATGTAAGTTCAAAGTCTTATAGTCAGTTGTTCATGTACCCAAGAAAATTTTCTAAAAAAACTGAAGTTAATGGTAAGAATAACATAAATATAAATATGTTGATGATAGATTCACTGTCTCGTAATCACTTTTATAGATCACTTCCACAAACAGTAAGATATCTTGAAAGTCTTTTTGAAGGGGCTAATCGCACTGTGCTTGATTTTCAGTACATGCAGGCCGTGAAGCAAAGAACATATGAGAGTCTTGAAGCTTTGTTTTCAGGTTATGTAAATATGACAGAAATTCCATTTGGTACTTATGATATACCAAAAAAGCCTCTGCCATTATCACACCTGTTTGGATTCTACAAGAAGAGAGGTTACAAAACACTTTGGCTGGAGGATCTTTGTTGGAATTGGGAATGGGGTCTTGTTAAAGACTTGAAAGTGATAAACGAATCTTTGAGTGCTCCTGCCTTGTGGCAGAAGTTTAAAGAAGCGCTCAGTAATGCTAATATTGATTCAGTTGATGTTACTCTTGCCAGTTGTCATATTCTTGAAGCTAATGGGAAAAAAGATCCATTTCATGACATACCTGCAGTGTGCCTTAATGGTCAACATCATCATGAATACTTGCTGCAGTATCTACAGTTATATCAGAATTCAGTTCAAAGTTTCACCCCTTTCACAACTTTTACTGTCACTGATGTTGCTCATGATGAGACAGGTGTAAGAGTTCAAGCTTTGGATAATTCTCTTACTAAATACTTGAAATTTGCCTCACAGTTAAATAATACAATTACCATTCTTTTCTCTGACCATGGAAGTACATATGGAAAGTTTATTCAGTCTAGTCCTGAAGCATATATAGAGGCTTTTAATCCTTTTCTGTTCTTTATTATTCCATATGATGTACAAAAGTCCTTAGGATATGTTCAAATGAGAATTTTGAAAGATAATGAGAAACGTTTAATTAGCTTGATTGATGTTCATGGCATGCTGCTGCAACTTCTTCAAGAAAAAGGGGAAAACCCAGATAAAAGATTTTTAAGCAAATATGTAAACCCTGGGGGACTAATGAACAGTATACCCCTCAGAAGAAACTGTAATAACATTCCACTTCTTCAACCAAACCTCTGTATTTGTAGAAATTTTGAGACATCAGTAGAGCCTGCTGACATTCATATGGCTCTTGCCGACTTTGGAATTGGTGTTTTAAATAACCTAATCTTGGAGCAGCATAAACAGAGTGGAAGTACAGGATTTGGCAACTGTAGACCATTGCAAGCATTAAATATAAGAAAAGTTCATGAAATTAGAATGTCTGCAGATGTAACCAAGTACAAAATTGACATTGTTGTGAATGGCACTCAGTCAAGATTCAGTGATGGCAAAGAAATATTTTTTCTCATCTTAGAAGCAGGATCAGCAAACAGTCATCTGCGCCTTGTTTCGTATGAACGCATGAGCTTGTATGAAGTTTTCAGTGGCTGTCGGGATCCTAGCGTAGAACTGAAACTGTGTGTCTGTGGTTCTGATTCAAAGAATAAGAAAGATGGACTTCTTAGTTCTCTTCTGTTTGGAAGTTTCTTTCAAGACTTGAACATGATTAAGAACACCAAAACTGTTGGTAATCACCAGATTAGTGACTTTATCTCAAATTCTGTTCTAGGCACAAAAGCCAAGCTTGATTTTTCATACCCAACCAATAATTCTTGCCTCTTTACAATAATACACAGATTTAAGACTGGTATTGTGCTGATGGCATCAAATTTTTGTCCAGAAAATCATGTATTGCAAATTATCATGAAGACAGAGAACCTTAATCTGTCATGTGAAAACCATCATAATTTTTCACTGCACACTGGTGATGTGAAAATGTTAATTGGTGGCATTGTCTCAAATCCTAAAATAGCTTGGCAGTGGGAGTACTCTGTAAAGATTCAGTAATATTTAAAAGCAAAGCTGAAAATCCTCATTGTTTTAACCAGGTAAAGGGAAATGAGTGTAAATTCAAAACTGAAAAGAAAACAGTATGTCATGGAATCTCAGTTTTTATATCAAATATATTTATATAACAGATAGTGTTTCCCTACATTACACAGTCTTAATACTAATGGTTTCCTGTAACCCTGGAAACCATTTGCAGTGTTGGGTGGTAACCATATAATTAAATAAATGGGGTTATTGGAGTCCACCTTGGTGCCCCTGTTAACTGAGTGGAGACATGTAAATGTAGCATCCATCCAGGAAACAAACCTCCACACACTTCCTGTGCCTTGCTGTGGCAAAGTGCTGTCTACCACAAGGAAATGTTAGTTCACTGCATGGGATTGCCCTGCAGGGTCGATTACTTGCCTGCAGTTGATAGGTCTGCTTGCCCAGACTGACTAGGGATACTCTGCTACACAGTCTTAGCTTTTACTTCCCAATCCATTCATACTTTTCCACATGACTGTGTAGTCTGTACCTTTATGCTGTTAACTGCATCATTATGAGGAAGTTTATTTTTTATTTATTTATTATTATTTTTTTTTTTTTAATTTTTTGCCCATGCCATCTCCAGATGATTTTGTTCAGCATTTGACATATGACAATCATAACTGTGACTTGTCTCTGTAATGAGGTTAAAGTTTATGACTAATACAGTTTGAATTTGATGGCCTGTCAGATCAACAAATCAAAATGCTTCAGTGGTGATGTGTTACTCATGCCATGCTGTGACTAGCCTAAAATGCCAGACAGTATTCTCGGTGTCTGTCTCCAGCATTGTTCATCTTTGCACTCTACCCACTCTTATATCCTGTACTATTGCATGTTAAGTGATCTGCTGAACTTAATCAGTGTTCCTTTACTTAGACAGTCTGCCCACATGTAATACACAATTTCCATTCCAATAACTTTTTTTTTTTTTTTTAAGCTACCTATCTTTACTATTCAGTCCTTTTTTGCTCCATCATGAACATGGGGGCCTGGGGCTAGGTTACTAACTCCTGACATTTAAGGAAGGGTGATCAGCCACACTCGCCCCTGATTGGCATTATGTGAGCAATACTCCTTCAAGGGACTAGGCTGTAGCATCAGTCAATCAGGGTGGTACTCCCAAGGGGAGTGGGAGTGTTGGTGACTGGGAGAGCTGAAGCTTCCATTTCGCAAGCCATCGGAATGTCTTGACCACCCCAGTTTGCTGACTTTTCAGTATGATACTAACATGGAGAGTAGGGCTGCATACTCTCCCAAACACTTCACTCTGTCTCTTCCATTACTCTGTATGTGCCTTACATATTATGCAGTGTACCCCGCAACATCACAGGGGTTGATGCTAGCAGGGTCATATGGCCAGAAAGCTGTGACCCCACTACCTAGTTGCGGACCTGTTGAGGGGAAGTGTGACGTGGGCTCCGCCAGCATTGTTTTTGGGACCAGGATGGGTACAGGGCATTGCAGCTCCTAGTTTGTTGCTTCCACCGAATAGAGATGAGCCTGAACCTGGGAGTAGCACCCCAGGTGGCTGCCCTACCAGTGGGTGTAAATGGTGGAGTAGTTACAGTGCTAAGGTGCTCTTGAAGGGTGTCTTTGTAGATGTCCTGGCAGGGTGCCGCAAGGCCACTGCCACAGCCACTGGTCACAGCTGGTGGGCTAAGAGTCTCAGATCCTATGAATTAAATCACTCAAGGGGATCAGAGTGGCCTCATGGAATGTGGGTAGTTTGAAGGGTAGAGCAAGGGAAGTGGTTGAAGCAATGAGTAGGAGGTGAGTGGATGATGACTGTGTACAAGAGGTTAGTTATAGAGAAGGATCAGCCAGAATGATTGCCGTAAGGGATTGTCAGTACCAGATACTGTATTGTGAAAGGGAAGGGCAAATGGATATGGTGGTGTGGGAGTGCTGGTTAAGGAAGAATGGGTGGAATACGTCATGAATGTAATGAGTGTGAATGAAAGGATTATTAGTAGCGAAGACTCAGTTTGGTAGGCAGACAATTTCATTTACTGTATATCCGCATATGCACCACAGGCTGGCTTAGATGATGAAGAAAAAGATAGATGCTGGGATGACTTAATACACGTGGTAAGTGGTATGGGAGATGATGAGATTGTAGTTTTGGGAGGGGACTTAAACAGTCATGTAAGTGAAGTAGCTCAAGGATATGAAGGGGTACATGGGGGATGCACATATGGTATGAGAAATGAGCAAGGGAAAAGTATATTTGAGTTTGGGAAAGCAATGGACGTGACTGTGTGCAACACACATTTTAGGAAAAGAGTAGCTTGATTACATGCGAGTCTGAGGGAAATAGTAGCTAGATAAGACTATTTCCTGGTCAGGAAGGCTGATAGGTGGTTGGTGTTGATGTCAAAGTTATAGGGTGCGAAGAGAGTGTGTGCAGCAGCACAGATTATTGACATGTTACATGGTGCTCACGAAACGGTTGATGAAAAAGAAGACCTATGCACCTTGAAGGAAAATATGGGAACTGGAAAACAATTAATAAGGGATGCTTCTATAGTGAGATCAGTAGAGTAGTGGCTGAACAGGGAGCTGTTGACAGAACTGTTAATGAACAGCACAGAGCTCTCAAGAATATCTTTTGAGAGTTACCAGTACTGATTCAGGGTGTGGATGGACATGGGGTCCCCCCAAGACTTAAAGTAACATGGTGGTGGGATGTAGGTGTAGAAGCTGCAGTTAAGGAAAAAAGAATTTCCAGGAATGGAAAAAGGGTGGTAACAGGAATACGCCACTGCCAAGTGTAGGGTTAGAAAAGAGGTATACAGGGCAAAATCTGAGTCTCAGAGACTTTTACTGGATAACCTAAATAGTGTAAAAAGGAACAATATAATACTTAAAGTGGCAAATCAGATGAAGAGGGAAAATGGATATCATAGGTGTGCAGTGTGTGAAAAATGATGAAGGAAAATATAATACTTAAAGTGGCAAATCAGATGAAGAGGGAAAATGGATGTCATAGGTGTGCAGTGTGTGAAAAATGATGA
>JAGKTI010042653.1:0-10076 GCA_018397915.1 Birgus latro
CTTGAAGTGTTTAGCTACCTAAGCAAATGGGTTTCATAGCACTTCACGTTATACTCCACTGAACAACAGTTTTTATTAAAATGTGCATACCCACTGAAAGATGGCTTACAAAAGTTCATGACCAAATTCAGAAAAAATACAGATTTGAAGAGAGTATGATGAATCCGACTGCTGTCAGCTGTATTTCTTTAACTCTCCACGTATAATATTTATTTTAATTCAGTGTCACAATATCTATCCATCTATCTATTGCCAGACGCCTTAATCTCGTAACGGATGGCCACAAACAAATTGCCTCCTTGTCACTCGGTTCCCCGCCATTTCATTGCCTTGCTCCCAGCTCACACCCCACTTTCTCATATACCTCTTCACTCAATCCCTCCGTCTCATCCTTGGCCTCCCCCTCCCTCTCCCCCCCTCCACCTCGCTCACATACACTCTCCTCGTTGGTCTATCACTCTCCATTCTCTCTACATGGCCAAACCACCTCTGTATTTTTCCTAACGCTTTCTATCATATCCACATCCACATCCACACCACAATGCTCCTTAACTTCCTCATTTGTCAGTCTGTCTCTCCATGTAACTTCACATGCTCCTCTCATATAACTCATTTCCACTGCTCTCACTCTTGACTTGTGTCCCTCCAACAAGGTCCAAGTTTCACTTCAATACGTTAGCGTTGATATCACAATACTGTCATGCAGCGACTTTGTTATTTCCATGCTCACTTCCCTGTTTCTTATCTCTGCTTTCAGAGAACCAGCAACCTTTGTTCCTTGTAGTACCCTTTCAAGTACTTCATCCTCGAAACTTCCATCCTTACTCATGACACTATCCAAGTACTTAAATGCACTTACATTTTCCATTTCCTCATCATCCAACATCACTGTTCATCCACTGACTTTATTTCTCTCGAAGTCCTTTTACTCTCCCCTACATTCACCTTCAGTTTTCGTTTCTTACACACTATTCTAAACTCATTCACCTAGCCTTACAGTTCCCATTCGTCTTCACTTGGCAATACAATATTATCCGCAAACATCAGTACAGGGAGTTTCCAAACGTTGCCCTCTCTCATTAATGCTGCTCCAACATCCATTGCCCTACCTCGTATCTCCTTTATAACCCCATTCATAGACAGACTGAACAGCGATGGAGACATGACACCTCCCTATTACAATTCAGCATTCAAACAAAAACATTCACTCAATTCACTATCCACATGCACTGCAGCCTTAGTCCCCTCATATGTAGCCTACTCTTCACGGCATTCAGCAACCCAATTTACTTCATATATTCTTAATATTTTCCATAGTCCATGTCTTTACCCTGTAATGTGCTTTCTCCAAATCCATGAAGGCCGCATACAACTTGTTTCCATTCTCTAGAAACTTTTTCACTAAGACCTAAGAATGAATATCTGATCATCGCACCCTCTTCCCTTCCGAAGACTTCCCTATTCTTCACCAACTAATTCCTATGTTATTTCCTCTAATCTGACAATGAGTTTCCTGCCATACACATTTCCGCTTACACTAAACAGCCAGTTCCCCCTGTCATTACTAATTGTTAACCTTCCCCTTCCCAGCAACTTTTTACCTAACCCACCCCCAGAACCTGCCAAATTTTCAACTTGTCTTTTTCTGGCTCAAACCTCTGCTTTTGGTGAGAAACATCGAAAATTCAGTGAGAAAGCGTTCACCTGAAGTAAAAAATGCACTAAACAGGTGAGTGACACCTCACCTGGCTACCGCTTTCTATGACGCCGCGCTTCATAAAAGACGTTCCCTATGCAAGGGAAACTTAACCTACCACTCAGACTTGGTAATTATTTGTTTATTTATTTGGTACGAATTTATATGTAGTACAAGAGAATTTTGGTTTTCACACAATAATATAGGCGATATAATTGTTGTTCACTCACCAAACACATCAACATACTGCATCTACCTTGGCGTCATTACCTCCTCATTACCTTTGTTCACTACTAACTCTGGTGCTATGTAATCTTTGTCCTCCACATCGGGAATCACTATCGCCTTGAATTTTGTCATTGGAGAGACTGTGGCGCTATGTGTCTTTACTGGCCAGGTCACTGCTAACAGGTGAGTTGTGAGAAAATGGCGCACCTCCCGAGGGGGGGGGGTCAGGCAGTGTTGCTGCCTGGCTGGGGGTAGAGGGAGGTCTCCCTCATATGCCTACCAAAAATCTCCCACGAAACTTGAAAAAATGTGGAAACGACAGACCTTGCAGTTGCAGAACGTATGATGCACGTCGTCGGGAGTGAGAGACGGGTTAGGGTGCAACGTGCATTGTACGTCGACGGGACGGGGCGGGTTAAACATCAATACCAGGATACTACAATTCAGAACTCCTCTCACTGCATATTTTCCACCTCTTACATAATTTTCTCCCTCCCATCAATCCGGATATGTGTGAATGCATTGTACGCATTAACCACCCCTCCCATTTTCTTAACCCTAGATAGGAAGACCTGTGCTATATGGATACACGGCCAGGGTGTGTTTAAGTTTCGCGATTAATAGTGTCCAGAATAATGGATAATGGGCAACTTTTTTCTACACCAAGCAGTCCTGAGCTAGCCTATGCTGTTTCTGCCTGCAGGCTCAAGTTCCCGCCATTGTCGACTCTTTGGTGAATATCTGTGTATCCAATTGGCACATCTCTTCCTGTAGCGTATAATTTTTGTAAAAATAAGAAAAATGAGAGAGGAAGGACATTCTGGTCAAGGTCGAAGACTTGAACGATCATTTGAGTGTTTTAGGCACAATATGACCATACATGCGTGTAACATATCCCACTATATGCAGTATAAAGTAGGATATATGGTTTTCTTGGTTTTTAGTGTATTTGTGTAGGTAATGGAGGCAAAACGAGCTAGGTAGCTGTCCCACACAGAGCTGGCAGAATATTCTGAAGCTGGAGTATTTCAGGAGGACTGTTGACATCACATTAGAACCTGAGAGACACAGAAACCCTTGATTGTTATTGTGGGTGATGGGAAATGGACATAGTGTAGCAGTGACCCCATAATTGGGTGGTTTGTGGGGTCAATGGTGGCCGGAATAATGGGTAATTGGGAATTGTTATTTACAGGTGGGTAGTCATGGGGCCCAAACGAACAAGATACCTGTCAGACGAAGAGCTGGCAGAGTATCTGAAGTCGGAGGAGTTCAACAGGACTGTTGACACCACACTGGAACCCCAGAGTGACACAGAAACCCGTGATGTTAGTTAGTGTGGGTGATGTGACACTGATTGAGTGTACCAGTGACCCTCGTGGTGGTGTGACGGCCGTCTTTACACCACACAAGGGCCCACAAGAGGAACCTGACACATTGATTGAGTGCTTTAAGGGTAGCTGTGGATATATATTTATTACATGTTTCCATTTATGCAAGGCACCCAGTTTTCTGTGGAACCCAGGGTTGGCAGGCCGACTGTGTGATATTTAGGTATTAGAATTATAGGTTTAGGTAGTTTTTTTTTGCTTAATTCCATGTATGTGCATTTCAAGAAGGGAATACTACTTTTTTCCTTCACTATTTGTTTTCAGGTAACTTATAAATGTATTTATTTTAGCTCAGTGCTATTAATTCCTAGTCATATGGTCTCCACAGGAGTTATATTTGTATTTCAGCTCCATTAGTTTTGAATAAAACATCTTTGTGTGTATTTTTTATTATAATTTTCTTTCAATGTATCCAGTTGGCACAGGTCTTCCTATCCCGAGGTCAGAAGGTACGTCTTCCTATCTAGGGTTAAGGATATCATCATTGACTTCACCTTAGCATTTTCTCCACACAGTTGTGTCACTGTAACACAGAGTGATCTGCTCTTACTCCTCTACATCTACAATTCACTCTTACCGCAACATTACCCAATCTTCCAAACCATCCACTTCCATCCATCTACAAACTGATATGGTCTTACTATTAACCTACTTCTGCTTGTACAATTCTCTCTTACCAAGTCTTTTCTCAGTCTACTCAACAACTTCCATACATTGTCCTGTTATGCTCCATTTCTAACATTTCGTCCTTTTTTTGATATTTCAGAATAACTGTTTCAAATCCATTAAGGTGGCCCCCCCAAACAAGGTACAATGTGTTCACTTCCACAAGGCTATATATGTTCCTTATCATCTTTGGAGGCACGGTGTGAAAAATTTGATGAAATACACAATTTTTTTAGGTCACTCCCGAAGCCTTAATTCCGAAAAAAATTAACTGAAAACACAACATCGACGGATTTTCAGCAAAAAACGAAATATGTATTTTCAACATTTCCGAACACAAACATTCTTTATTTGAGTGCTAAAAGAACACACTTAAAACACTAAGTATAGGAATATTGCATTACTTTGTCTTCATCAGTGCAGCTTTCATAGGAACTGGCAGTCTTTTCCGGTGGTCAACAAAGAGCTGCAGTATGTACTGCTTTTGAGTCTCTTCTCACATCAGGACATCATTGTACGACTGGATGAGAGCTACACCTCTCTCGGCACAGCTGCTGACAACCTTCAAATGTTTGCACTCGGCCAGAAGCGACATATACCTGGCTGGGGTCTGCAAGCCAAAAGTTGGATGATTTTGCCATGAATGCCCTGGCATCATCTTGTCCTGTCACAGAGAGTAGGTTGAAGACCGTCTGGTGATATATGTTGCCAGTGAAGCGAGGTGGTCAAACACATCACCATCGAAACGTCGTGCCAGTTTCCAATGAGGAGGATGGTCAAGGTTTTCCACCAAAGCTGCTTTAGTGGCGTCATCAACACAATGATAAAAAAAAGAAAAAGCTAGTGGTGCCAGATGCTGAGAGAAGTACCACACATGGTGGCACAACGACTTGGCAGCTGTCTTCGCCACGTTGCAATCGGGGTACTTGTGGAGCAAAGAAATGAGATTCTTGTCGTTGGACGAGGCCTTCTCTGGATGTGGTGACTCATGCGACTAGTGCATATATGAGCGAGATAAACAGACTTACTCTTGTGACTCCAGCTGCCCCCTTCCCCATCAAGTTCATTTGCTTTCTGAATAGAAAAATCTTCAGCGAGCATACTGTATTGCTTTTGCCATCTATCGCACATTGTGCACAGTGACTGGAGCACGAACTGTCTGCTTATCACCTGGAGAATATCTCAAGAACATACAAGAGAGCTGTAGTAACTCTCCAAAATCATCTCTTGGGAGCTGGCTGTTCATGGCATTAGTGCAGAATAAAATCATTTCTTTGCGTAGTCCATCGGGCATCCCAACAAACAACTTGCCTCTAGCAGGGTGTAATCAGTTTTATCCATACCTGGCCAACGTTTTTTGAAGCGCTTGAAGATTTCCACTTCAGGTCTATTGCTTGGCCCTAGAGAAACATTGCGGACAACAGACAGCATCAACTCAGACACATGATGATGGCAGGTGATCCAGGTGAGCTCTTTGTCCAAAGCTTTTTCGAATAGATGACATACTCCCATCTTCAGACCTGTGTTAGCTGCTGTTGTATCAAAAGCAAGCCCCTGAATTGTTGGTTTTAGATTCCATTCATCCAGTGTTTTGATGCATGCATTCCACTTAACTATCCCAGTGCTGCAGTTTATCTTGGGAATCCTGAGAAGTTGCTCTGTCTCACTTCCAGTCGCCAAAATGGCAACTCAGTCCACTGCGGGTTTACTGTTTTCAGTGATATGTGGGAGCAAATTACCATCCCAGCGTAGGAAAACTGGAATCTCTGTGTGAAAGTAGCCCATTGATCAGTTGCTGCTTCTTCGCAAATGATAGCTCGTGCTCGCTGTATAGCATTTCGAGACAGTACTACAGGCTCCAGGTTATGACCAAGCACTTGTGCGACAGGGCCCACAACGAGCATGGCTGAACGATTAGGCAGTTTGACACGATCAAGCATGGCGGCTACTTCCTTGGTTATAATGGTTTTCCTAGCTTTACTATGCAGTCTACTTTGTTTGGACGTCGATAGCCCTTGAAACTCATCGTCAGACTCTGCTGATGAGGAAGCACTACAGCCTTCAGTGTCAATAGAACTGGATGGTACAGCCATTTCCATCTGCAGTGCAATGAGCTTGCATTTTTCTCTTCGAGTGTTGGCTTGATCACTACTACATCAATTACAAGCCTTCTTGTTTGCCAAGATTCTGTGCACCAAGGACATACTCCCACTGAAGAGACTCTGTTGCTGTAATCGCAGGAATTGCTTATCCTCTTCATTTGTCGTAGTAAGCGGAGCGTCCTTTTGAGAAATATCAAACAGGCTTGTGAGTTTTTTCTTGAAGCTTTGCTCTCTGACCTGGTACCCTGGTTTCGGTAATGATCTGTTGTTCTTCAATACTCAGTACTCTTTATGAAGCTTCTGGAGCTTGCGAATACCCGAGTTTACCCTTTGGGTCAGGATGCGCGCTTTATCCCAGATGACCATTGCCTTCTCAGTGGTACTGCAACTGATTGTACGACCGTTCTGATGGTGAAACATGAAGTTCCTGAGGACATCGGGATTAGTTGGCAGACGAGCACCCAATATAACTTTCTCAGGCTTGCCCAGAAGCCGTACTTTTGGACTGCTTCTTGTCATAAGCATGACCTGTGAATGGAACACACTGATAAACAAGGCTTTATTATGACTATCAATAATAATACTCATCATAGCATTATTTTCATATATTAGCTTCAATTTACTCTGCATATCTGGATATTTATCATCATATGCAGGATATAATGCTTATTAAACATTGTGTTTGGTATTAGATATACAGTTATCCCTCCAAGACCCGATGTAATAGAGCCAAAGCACCGTCCAGAACTTGGGTTTGCCTGGAACTTGGGAAAAATGCCCCTGGACATGTTCTTATAGACCCCCAACCCAACATAACTTTGAAAGCCACCTAAATAACACCCTACCGGACATGCACAGCACCTATTTAGGACCCTATTTACACAAATAAGGGTCAGAAACCACAAAATAGATAAAAAGAAACCAGAGAATGAGAAATTAGAGGTGAGTAAAGAAAATATAGAGCAGTTTCAAGGGTACTTACAACACGTCTGTGGCCATCGTGAAGATTAACCACCCTGTATATGGCTCACTTGAGGTTGTAGCGACGAAGGTTTTCCAAAGTCCGCTGGCCTTGCGAGTCTCGCCCCTCCCTGCCCTCGTCCTTGTCCTCGAGAACAACCCTCACCTCATTCAGGAACTTCAGATGGTACAGCTTCTCCATAGCCACGATCACTCCTTTGTCCATTGTTTGGATGAGAGCAATTTTTTAGGTGGCAAGAACAAGCACCTAATGCGGCCATTCTCAGCCACCAACTCCTTGCCAGATGTATGCGCAGGTGCAATGTCCAGAAGAAGGAGAGCATTTACCTAGTTGCGTGGGATTCCCAGTGTATTCGTCTGATAATGGATGATCTCCGTGATGAAGTGCTGGTGAATCGAGTCTTTGAAGATCTTGGCTGTGAACCAAGCCTTCACGGAATGATACCAAACGACAGGAAGGACATCCATCAACCCACAAAGACACCGAGGCTGCTTTGCATGGCCAACAATAACGGGCTTGATCTGGTGCATGCCATTAGCATTGGCACAACACAAAGTAGATATCACCTGCTTGGAAAGCTTGCATCCAGGTACAAGCTTTTCTGTCTGCTCTGCTGGGGTGTTCGTGGGCAGCGAGCGATAGAAAAAACCAGTTTAGTCAGCGTTGTAGACTTGACCGAGAGTGAGGCCCTCCCAGTCGATCAAGCCCTTCACCTTCTGCCCAAACTCTCCTACTCCATCCTCGTTGGCATCCAAAGCTTCGCCATGGGCCTTATGGTTAGTAAGTCCATGCTGTTGTTTGAAGGCGAAGAGCCAACCCTCAGATGCCTTGAAGTCTGGGGAGTCATGTAACTTTGCAAACTTCTCTGCAGGAGCCTTCAGCTCCATGCCACGCACCAGCACACCAGCAGCATGCTGTTGTCGGTACCAAATCAGCATGGAGTGGTCGACTTCTGCAAACCTGGGAGGGTACATTATCTTCCTCTGCTCAATGCATTTGGTCTTTGATGAGAAGTCTGCTGTGTACTGGATGAGTTTGTCCCAGGATTTCTTGATATCGAACAAGGTAGAGCAGGCCAGGTTGAATTCAAGGAAGGTGTGGGAGGGTGACCATCCCACATCCATCTTCTCCAATATCTCCCTTCTCTTCTCCAGAGTTAGAACCACTCGTTTCCTCTTCTTGGGTGGTGGGGCCATTGTCACACACATGAGTAAGAGGCAGTAGAGGAACACCAGGCCCTGCAGCAGGTAGGGCACCACCACAAAAGTGAGCATGTGGACAGCCATGGTGATAAGAGTGCACTCACGACGGTAGGTAGGCTGGAAATGGGGAGGATGCAGGGGTGCTCTAGAGGACGTCGGAGGAACTATGCACCAAAACTCAGGTGTTTGTCACTGCGCACCAAATTTAAAGTAGGGATGAACACTTTTATTATATTTTTGCTTTGTTTTTTGCATTGTTGCATTTTTTGGCCATTTTTGGTGTCCAAGGACCTGAGTCCAAAGTGTCCGGGACTTGGGGTGTCCAGGACTTGGGCGTCCAGGTCTTAAAGGGATTACTGTGCTCCATTATTAATGAATCAAAAAATATTCATCAGCAAGTGCCTGATACGTGGAGTGTAAAACCCTCTTATATCAAAGTAACTTTATGAGAAGTGTCCTTACTGGCAGTAATAATAATGATACAGCTTTTACTCGCCAGATCAGAGTAATTCACTGCTCAGTGTCACGACTTGCTAGTCATCAAGAACATACCAATGTACGTTCTACTGTGTAGAGAAATAGTCATCCATTGAGAGATTGAGTGACCACTGAGTCATTGATGAGCCACCCAGCTTGCACTCCAGCGTGGAAGTGGTTCTTTTCCAGCTGCGTCGGATTTTCCAAAAGATGGCTGCAGCACACAGCAGTGGCAGACTCATGTTACAATAAGTATGTCTACCGACTACTGTTCAAGCTTTATTCAGTGTTTAGTTCGATAGTTGTCGGAGTTTTAGGATAGTTACAGGAAGTTACAAGCCATATATTCATTAGATGATTAGACATTTGTGATCAAATGTAATATTATCAGGATCACATATTTTTCCTCCAGGGAGTGACTTCTAAACATGACCTGATTTCTTGATTTTTTGCATGAAAGCTCCTTAAGTGATATGGAACTGAAGTAGCCTTGTGGAGAATAATAAATATGAAAAAGAGTTCTTTGGTACATTTTTGGGCCACCCTAATATCCATGCACTGAAATCTGAAATGAGTTATTTGAGAGGAGCATGTGGAGTCACATGGAAAGGAAAACTGACAAATGAGGAAGTGAAGGGGCATTTTGGTGTGGATGTGGATGTGATAGGAAGCGTTAGGAGAAACACACTGAGGTGGTTTTGCCATGTGGAGGGGATGGAGAGTGAGAGACTGACAAGGAAAGTGTATGTGAGTGAGGTGTAGGGGGGGGGAGAGGGAGGGAAAGACCAAGGATGAGATGAAGGGATGGAGTGGAGAGGTATATGAGAGAGGGAGATGTGAGCTGGAAGCAGGGCAGGGAAGTGGCAGGGGACAGGGCAACATGAAGGCGATATGTTTGTCGCCACCCCTAATGGGATTAAAGGGTCTGGCAATAGATAGATAGAGATAGAAATCTGTCCCATTGTGCCAACAATCCTACCCAGACTGATACAGATTTAGGGTATTTGCTGTTTCTCCCACTTTGTGGTATACCTCACACAGTTTCATCTGCAGCTATATAAAACCATGACCAAGTTACTTATGAGAAGTTATTCGAAAATTCCCTCGAGTATGACATTCTTCCCATTACCATTGCTTCTGCATTCCTCAATCATCCGTCCATGAAAAGAATGAACAGCCAAGACTTATACATCTCCCTGGTAAACTCATACCATTAATTCTGCTTCTTTTCCACCTGCCCATACACGGTATTCGTCTGATGAAATTCTGTTAAATCTTTTAAAAGTTAAAACTTACTGCCTTGTGCCATATATCCGAAATTCTCAACACAAG